>WNWK01007683.1:0-91494 GCA_009830355.1 Cherax destructor | reverse complement strand
TTTAGTGCTTCTTTTTTATTATAATAATTTAAATTTAGCTTTTCAAACTAGTCCGTCATATTAAAAGGTCGGGACTCCTGCACTATACAATACAGTGGCCCCTCGACTAACGAAACTTTCGTAATTCGAAACCTTATTTCCCATAAGAATTAATGTAAATACAATTAATCCGTTCCACCCAAAAATATTAACATTCAAAATAATAAAAAACAATATATATACAGTAGACCCTCCGTTTTCGTGCTTAATCTGTTCCTGAGGCATGCACTAAAACTGAAACCATTTTCCCCATAAGAAATAACGGAAATTCAATTAATCAGTTCCAGAAACCCAGAAGTTTGGAAAAAAATTTTTTTTGGGGGGTTGCCTTAAAGATAGATTTACATGCACAAATGAATGAACTGAATGTGGCACTTACCTTTATTGAAGACTGATGTTGCTGGATGGAAGAGAGGGAGGAGGGGAGAGGGAAGAGACCCTAATTTTTGGAAGGGGAATCCCCTCCATAAGGACTCTAGGTACCAAGTCCTCATCTGGGGTTACTTCCCTTCTTTGTCTTTTAATCCCACTAGGACCAGCTTGAGAGTCACTGCACACCTATGGCACTAAATATCTGTCCAGAGAGCTCTGTGTCTGGCGTCTCTTTAAAATGTCCCTAAAATGTGATAAGAGATTGTCATTGTACATGTTGCCTAGACGGATTGCAACATCTTTGTCAGGGTGATGTTCCTCCACAAATGAATGCACCCTACTCCACATTGCACAAATCTCCTTAATCTCTGAAGAAGGCACCTTACATCTCTCTTCCTCCTTCATTGAAGCAATTTCCTCAGATCTGTTTTGATGGTGTTGCAGCTCAAGCTCTTGCAGCTCTTCAGTGGTTAGATCTTCATTGTGGTCCTCCACCAACTCTTCCACATCCTGGTTACTCACATCCAACCCCATGGAAGTCCCCAATGCCACAATACTTTCCACAACTTCCATAGGGTCCTCAGGGCCAGCCCCAAACCCTTCAAAATCCCTCTCTGGGACACAGCCTGGCCACAACTTTCTCCAAGCAGAGTTCAAAGTCCTGGAAGTCACTCCCTGCCAAGCTTTATCTATAAGGCCTATGCAATGGAAGATATTGAAGTGATCCTTCCAGAACTCTTTAGGGTCAATTCAGAGTCATTGGTCATATTAAAGCACCTTTCAAACATTGCTTTGGTGTACAGTTTTTAAGTTTGCAATGACCTGCTGGTCCATGGGCTGGATGAGAGGAGTGGTGTTAGGAGGCAAGAACTTTACTGTTACAAATTTGAAATCCTTAGACATTTGGTCTTCCAAGTCTTGAGGATGACCAGGAGCATTGTCCATTACCAGGAGGCACTTAAGTGGCAATTTATTGTCCAATAAATATTTCTTCACACTGGGGCCAAACACTTGATTAAACCATTCCAGGAAGATTTCCCTAGTGACCCATGCCTTAGCATTAGACTTCCAAAACACACACAATTTACTCTTGTCAATACTGTATTTGTTGAACACTCGGGGATTTTCTGAGTGATACACCAGTAAAGGCTTCACTTTGAAATCCCCACTAGCGATACCACACAACATTAAAGTTAGCCTGTCTTTTTTTAGCCCCTTGTTTATCTGAACTGGCACCCTCACCATGCCTTACAACACTGTATGCCACTTCTCTTCTTAAATTTTTCGAACCAGCCTTTGCTGGCCTTAAATTCATCATTATCACTGGTTCCAGGCATTTTCTTGACAAGATCGGTATGGAACTGCCTTGCTTTTTCACAAATTAATGACTGCACAACACTGTCACCCGCTAGCAGTTTTTGGTTTATCCACAGCAACAACAATTTCTCCATATTTTCTATTGTTTGTGATCTCTGTTTCGTTATTGTATTCACCCCTTTCGCAACATTAGCTTCAGTGATTGCTTTTCTCTTATACACAATGGAACCGATGGTTGTTGGGGCTTTCTTGTATATCCTGGCGAGCTCGGCAATACATACACCACTATCATATTTTTCTATTATTTCTTTCTTCAGTTCTATGGTGTTCCTCACTTTCTTTACCAAAGAAGTGGCACTAGGAGCTTTCTTTGGACCCATGGTAGCTTATTTAGTAGTCACACACAATAATCAAGGGCCAAAAACAATGAATTATTAATAAATGTTTTGTATAAACTCCTGGGGTGATGTTCACTCAAGCGTAAACAATGCTAGACTGCGTGACAATGTGCGTGGGAGGTGCATGGGTGGCAGCCTATGGCCTTTGTATGTGCTCGGCACTGGTGGACAGGTTCCGGACCAAGCACGAAAACGGAGGTAATCACACGAAAACAGAGGTAAATTTTCCCCGAAAAAAATGCACGAAAACTGAAACACGAAAACAGAGATACACAAAAACGGAGGGTTGACTGTATATACATTTACTTACCTTTATTGAAAAGTTGCAGGCATCTGGAAGATAGGGAGGATGACAGGGGCAGGGTGTTAGTGGTTGGAAGGGAAATCCCCCTCCAAAAGGACTTCAGGTAACAAGTCCCTCTCTGGGGTTACTTCTCTTCTTTGTCTTTTAATCCCACTAGGACCAGCTTGAGAGTCACTAGAACCCTGTCGCAGAAAATAACTGTCCACAGTCCTCTGTTTCTGGCGCCTGTTTCCCTGCATCCCTGCTACACTCCCTGCATGCCTGCTACACTCCCTGCATGCCTGCTACACTCCCTGTATGCTTGCTACACTCCCTGCATGAATGCTACACTCCCTGCATGAATGCTACACTCCCTGCATGAATGTTACACTCCCTGCATGAATGCTACACTCCCTGAATGAATGTTACACTCCCTGCTTCTTTGGACCCATGGTGACTTATTTCACAGTGACAATCACTAAACCACCAAAAAACACCAAATGTATTGTGAATGTTTGAAAGAGCACGCTGGGTAATGTTCTCTCAATGGTAAACAACGCTTCACTGGCGTCCTGCGCAGGCGCAGGGCAGGCGCGGAGCAGGCGGACAGGTCTAATACGTTACGATACACGAGTCCATTTTTGCTACACGATATCGAAAAAAGCTTACGTTACACGATTTTTCCGTTATATGGGCCTTACGTTACTCGGAGGTCCACTGTACTATACAAATTTGTTAATTTTTATACAGTATACAAAGTGAAGTTTACGTGTTATAAAATACAGTGGACCGCCGGTGTTCGTGATGCTTCAAACTTGAACAATTATGTAAGTGTATTTTTGTAAGTGCTTTTGTAAGTGTATATTTGGGGGTCTAAAAGGACTAGTCTAATTTACATTATTCCTTATGGGAACAAATTCGTTTGGTAACGGCACTTGAACAGCATTCTGGAACGAATAAATCACGAACACCGGGGGTCCACTGTATAAGATGCCCAATTTCTATTTAAATTTTTATTTATTTTATGCTCTGCCAAAGATAATATAGTTAAATGTTGTTGTTATAATGGGGGAGCACTAAACCTGTAGGGATGGGATGGAAGGTATTCAGGGAACTGGAGCACAGATCTAATTCCCTAGATCAAGAGCCCCTCACCAGCATCAAGGAACCTCCCTTGAAGGGTAGTTTATATGTAATATAATACTGTTTGGTACAAGAGAAAACCACGAGTATACAGTGCATTTCAGATAAACTAATTTTGTGTGTGATGTATACTCTGGCTGGGATGTATACTTACTGGGAACTAGGTCATACATAGGGGGTAAGCCAAAGCCAGTTCCACATTGGCATTAGTGAAACCTTGGTTATCAAATGCACTACTTGTCAAACAAATTGGTTTTTCAATGAGTAATTCAAGAAAAGTATGTCCTGGTTTACGTACGTGCTCTGGTTGTCGACAGATAGTGTTCCCAGGGTCGAAGAATTTAAAAAAGAAAATTATTTTTTCTTATGAAATGATAAAAGAATCTTTTTCCAAAGCTAATGAAACCAAAAGTATGAAATTTGATAGAAAACTTGTGGAATTACACTATCACAAAGTTAGCGTTCTCAGCGATATTTACGCAATAGTGATTTTGCCCTATTTTGGGTTGATTCCATTGTTCCGGTCAACCAAACTCATAGCTACATATTTCGTTAGAACTCCGTTTATTCTATCGATTGAGTACAAGAAACTGCCCATTTACTTATTTCAACTACCCAATGAAGTGATCAGAAATTACTAATTTTAATTCTATTTACATTATTCTTTATGGGAAAAATTGCTTTGGTTGTCGAACTGACATCTGGAACGAATTCAATTCAACAACCGATGTTCCACTGTATATATATGAGAAGATCCAGGGATAACCAGGAGTCACACTTGAGTCTCAGGTGGTAAGTACTAGGGATGTATCGGATATCCGCATCCGCATCCCCGGAGCATCCGCATAAATTCTTACATCCGCATCCGCATCCGTATTTTTTCTAAATGAGACATCCGCATCCGCATCCGTATTTTTCTAAATGAGACATCCGCATCCGTATTTTTCCTAAATGAGACATCCGCATCCGCGTCCGCATCCGTAATCACTATTAAATAAATATTCGCATCCGCATCCGGGCCTAATAAAGCGGATGTGGCGGATATTATAACCTAAATTACAGAGCTTACATGTTTGTTTCCCACAAACTTGTTCTTATGATTTACAAATTAACATTACAGCTTCAAATATTATAACTTAATGACCTGTGCAGAGAGAGAGAGAACATAAGAACATAAGAAAGGAGGAACACTGCAGAAGGCCTGTTGGCCCATACTAGGCAGGTCCTTCACAATCCACCCCACTAACCTGGAGTTTACCTGGAGAGAATTCCAGAGGTCAACGCCCCTGCGGCCCGGTCTGTGACCAGGCCTCATGTTGGACCAGAGCCTGATCAACCAGGCTGTTACTGCTGGCCGCACGCATTCCAACGTACGAACCACAGCCTGGCTGGTCAGGTACCGACTTTAGGTGCCTGTTCAGTGCCTGCTTGAAGACAACCAGGGGTTTGTTGGTAATCCCCCTTATGTATGCTGCCCAACCAAATTTTCAATTCTATCCAAGAAATAAGCTTTGATAATTCTATTTACTCATGTGCAAGTGCGGGTGGGTGTGAGTTGGACCTGACTAGTTTGTGCTACTAGGTCAGATGCCGTGCTCCTTCCTTAAGTGAATGTAACCTGACCTGGCTGGGTCGGGGGCATTGGCTTAAGCCGTTGGAGATTTGGACCTGCCTTGCATGGGCCAGTAGGCCTGCTGCAGTGTTCCTTCTTTCTTATGTTCTTATGTTCTTATATGCATTGAAAATTAGGTTGAGCAAATATTTTGTTAGTGGGATGGATTGTGAAGGACGTGCCTAGTATGGGCCAGCAGGCCTGTTGCAGTGTTCCTCCGTTCTTATGTTATTATGTATTTTTATTGAGGAAACGTTTCGCCACACAGTGGCTTCATCAGTCCATACAAAGGAGAATCGTGAAGAACAGGAGTTTGAGGTAATCAGTCCCTCAGCCTGGAGTTACTGTCTGACACAGCAACATCTTGGTATCTTAATACAGGGAATTCTTCACTTGCCTAACCCTTGGCCACCACCTACTTCCACATTGGTCAAATGTGACACCTGCTACTACTGGTGCACCTCTCCTGCCTACGGTATATAAGTCACTTCTTCACACATATGTTGTATTATTATCAAGATTGATGGACTGACAACATTGAGTCAAGGCTAAGGGACTGATTACATCATTCTCCTTTGTATGGACTGATGAAGCCACTGTGTGGCGAAACGTTTCCTCAATAAAGATACCCAAGTGTTGCATATGTGTCTAATTTATCAACTTGTCGGTTCTCTGAACCATTCATCAGCATATGTGTGAGACACACACAGTAACACTGTGGAGGTGTATAAATGGAAATTAATATAGGGATGTAAATAGCGTTTGATAAACATATTAGGTTGGATAAACACATGAGTGAGAGGGGTTGGATTTGAGTGGGAAAATATTGTTAGTGGGACGGATTGTGAAGGATTTACCTAGTATGGGCCAACAGGCCTGCTGCAGTGTTCCTCCTTTCTTATGTTCTTATGGAGGAACACTGCAGAAGGCCTACTGGCCCATGCAAGGCAGGTCCTTATCAAAATCACCACTACCCAAAGGTACCCAAGAATTCACTCCCGAACCCACGACACCAATCAAACCCATTCTCCTTTGTATTGGACTGAGATCTGTTTGTGACAAACAGATCTCAGTCACAAACAGATATGAGATGTGTTTGTGGCTTGATATAGGCCAACAAACGAAAACGACTTCTGGCAGAAAATGCAGAGAAACTGTTATTCTTGAAGAAAAAACCTTCCAATCATAAACTTTAAGTATTAAGCAAATGTCAATTGATTATGTAATAAAAGTATTATGTATTAAAAGTATTATGTAATGAAAGTATTTGCCATGTGGTAAAAAAACAAAAATCAGGTGTTTTATGACTGTCCTGCAAAATCCGCATCCGCATCCGCATCCGCCCGGATGTCAAGATGTGACATCCGTAATCCGCATCCGCATCCGCATTTTACTGTAAGCAGATATCCGCATCCGCATCCGTATTTTACTGTAAGCAGATATCCGCATCCGCATCCGTATTTTACTGTAAGCAGATATCCGCATCCGCATCCGCAAAATAAGCAAGTAAGACATCCGTATACACATCCGCATACCGGATATCTAAATTTTTCACATCCGATACATCCCTAGTAAGTACAGTACCTGCACTCTATAGGATGGACGAGGATGTTACAGTTCTGGAGGTGGTAAGTACAGTATGTACCTGCACTCTACAGGATGGCTGAGGATATTACAGTTCTGGAGGTGGTAAGTACAGTGCCTCCACTCTATAGGATGGGCCAGGATGTTAGTCTGGATAAACATCTAAACTGTGATGTCAGCTTAACTGATAGCTTCAAACTTAACATTTATTATCACAAAATACAAAGTCAACAAGAGGTGGTGTGGAAAGTTTGATTATTTCACAAAGTAAACCATTACTATAATGAACTAACAGCAGATTATTATAAACAAAATCAAGCGCTGAACTTACTAGGTCAACTAATAGCAGAGATTAAGTGTCCTTTAGTTCAGAATAATATTAAATATAATAACAATGAGGAATAGTAGGTACAGAGTACTAGGTACACTGAGGTATAGTAGGTACAGAGTACAATGGACCCCCGGAGTTCATGACCATCGGAGTTCGTGACCATCGGAGTTTGTGAAAATCGGAGTTCGTGATATTTTTTCGCGAAAATATTGGTTCGGTGTTCACGATCTGCTCGGAGTTCATGATTCATCCCGGACGCGTACGCGTGGCCTGAGCGGGCCCGGGCACTCCATTCAGCGTCAGTGTGCTATTGTTTACCAGCGAGTGACCGCCACCCACGCATTCATACCATACATTTTGTCATTATTCCACTGTTTTTAGTGCTTGCAAGTGCTAATTAAGTCACCATGGGCCCCAAGAAAGCTCTAGTGCCAGCCCTGTGGTAAAGAATGTCAGAAATACGGTGGAAGTCAAGAAGGAGATCATTGCAAAATATGAAAGTGGAGTTCGTATCTCTGAGCTATCCAGGCAGTATGGCAAAGCCCATTCAACCATCACTTCCATTGTGGCCAAGGGAAAGGAAATCAAGAACGCTGTTGTTGCAAAAGGTGCAAGTATGGTCACAAAACAGAGATCTCAAGTGCTGGAAGAAGTGGAAACTTTGTTGTTGGTGTGGATCAACGAGAAACAATTAGCAGGAGATAGTGTTTCACAGGCGATAATATGTGAAAAAGCAAGGCAATTGCATAGTGATCTCGTCAAGAAAATGCCTGCAACGAATGCTGAAGTGAACGAATTTAAAGAGAGCAAGGGCTGGTTTGACAAATTTAAGAAACGTAGTGGCATACACAGTGTAATAAGGCATGGTGAGGCAGCCAGTTCAGACAAACTTGCTGCTGAAAAATACGTACAGGAATTTCATAATTACATAAAGTGAAAATCTGAAACCTGAACAAGTGTTTAATTGTGATGAAACAGGCCTGTTCTGGAAGAAAATACCCAACATTACCTACATTACTCAGGAGGAAAAGGCACTGCCAGGACACAAGCCTATGAAAGACAGGCTAACTCTTATGCTTTGAGCTAATGCCAGTGGTGATTTGAAAGTGAAGCCTTTACTGGTGTATAACTCTGAAAATCCCCGAGAGTTTAAGAAGTACAGTGTCGCCAAGAGTAATTTGTGTATGATATGGAAGTCTAACAGTAAGGCATGGGTCACTAGGGAAATTTTCTTTGATTGGTTTCACGAAGTGTTTGGCCCCAGTGTGAAGAAATATCTCGAGGAAAAGAAATTGCCACTTAAGTGCCTCCTGGTAATGGACAATGCTCCTGGTCATCCTCCAGACTTGAAAAAGCAAATTGTGGAGGATTTGAAGTTCATCAATGTGAAGTTCTTGCCCCCTAATACCACTCCTCTCCTCCAGCCCATGGACCAGCAGGTCATTTATAACTTCAAAAAACTGTACACAAAAGCAATGTTTCAAGGTGCTTTGACATAACCTCAGACTCTGAATTAACCCTAAGAGAGTTCTGGAAAGATCACTTCAATATCCTCAATTGCATAAACCATATAGGGAAGGCTTGGGAGGAAGTGAGCACCAGGACTCTGAACTCTACTTGGAGAAAATTGTGGCCAGACTGTGTCCCAGATTTTGAAAGGTTTGGGGCTGAGGTTACTTGTGAGGATGTGGAAGAGTTGGTGGAGGAGGACAATGAAGCGCTAACCACTGCAGATCTGCAAGAGCTTCAACTGCAACAGAAACCGACCACAGCTGAGGAAAGTGATTCAGAGGAGGAGGGGGAGGAAGAGATATGGAGGACGTTGCCTTCTTCAAAGATTAAGGAGATTTGTGCCAAATGGAGTGACTTGTGGCATTAAAAGAAAAAATCCAGTAACCCAGGAAGAGGACTTGGTACCTGCAGTGTTAATGGAAGGGGATTCCCCTTCCAAACACTAGCAACTCCTCCATCATACCCCCTCCTCCCATCTTCCACACATCAACAACTCTTCAATAAAGGTAAGTGACATGTTATTACTGTTTATTTCTTATGTCTCATTGTTTTCTGTGTAATTTAATGTATATTTAATGTACAAAAATATTTTATTTTAATACTTTTGGGTGTCTGGAATGGATTAATTTTATTTCCATTCGGTGTTCACGACGCCCTTTGGAACAGATTAACCCTTTCAGGGTTTTTGACGTACTAATACGTCTTACGCACCAGGGTGTTTGACGTACTAGTACGCATAAATTCTAGCGCCCTCAAATCAAACAGAAAAAGGCTGTTAGGCCTAGATGTGAGAGAATGGGTGTGTGTGGTCAGTGTGCACAGTACGTATAAAAAAAATCCTGCAGCACACAGTGCATAATGAGGGAAAAAAACTCTGACCATGTTTTTTATTTAAAACAGCGACTTTGCAGTCTATTTTCGTATGGTATTTATGGTTATATTCTCGATTACTTGATCTCATTTGATAGAATGGAAGATACATTACAGAAATAGAGATAATTTTGATTGGTTTCATGATGAAAAGTACAGTGGACCCCCGAGTTTCGTAAAAACTTCACTCCTGAAGTCTGCTCAAGTGCCATTACCGAACGAATTTACTCCCTTAAGGAAAAATTTCACGTAGGTTAGTCTATTTCAGACCCCCAAAAATACACTTCCACAAGAACTTACAAAATTATACTTACATAATTGCACGATTTCCGGGGTATTCGTTAACCGAGGGTCCACTGTACCTTGAAATTGAGCGCAAAGTAGTGAAAATGTTCGATTTTTGCCGATGTTCAAGAGTAAACAAATCACACCACGCGTCCAATACACATCAATTGGCAAGTCTAATATTCTTGCACAAGTGCACTGATATTATTTATACCGTTTTTAAAATGATGTCAGGCTATACCAGCGGTTCTCCCTCAGTGCTAATTGTGGGAAAGAAGTGAATAGTTAACCAACCAAGGATATTTTTAATAGCTGACTTCCATATTAACTGACCAGTGTACATTAGGAGGGAAACATAGGAGAAAACGCCAAATCTAACAACAAAACTCCAAGGAATCTGTCAGGGGCAGTGGCCGTTTTTTTTTCCCTCTGCTTTTAAAAATGGCTGACACATCAACTCAACGAGGAATAGCAACAACGACGAGCCCCGCTATATGGATTGATGGGGCTGTGTGCGGACATCACCTCTGAAAAACTTCTTTTTACACTGCCAGGATGGAAATGAGTTAGAAGTGTGATAGGGGAAGCCGGACTATGAAGTGAGGAGTGATGGGAGTTTACGAACGAAGGGGACAAGTGAGGGGTAATCCGGGTATGTGATACAGAAAACTTACTAGTAACCAGTGGTGATTTCTAGAGTAGATACTAGGCATTGCTAGGTGTCTGATAGGATCAGTGGTTTCTTTTTAATAAAAAGTAAAGAAAAGCAAACCAATTTTTATTGTAAAATGATAAAGAGTGAAGAGTAACTATGGCTGGCATCAGAGGGGTTCAGGCTGCCACAATGATATTTATCATTATTGTGCATTTCTCGAAAGAAGGAAATCAGTCATGGGGTCTGGAAAAGGTGAATGAGGTGATAGCTCCCTGGAAAGTGAAAGCCCAACAGTGGCCATCATACCAGAAACGTAAGTGCCACTATCGTCGCAAGGTTTGGCAACCCCACACCTCCAAAACAAAACAATGGCGCACAGCTTTTATAGTGGCGCTATTAAGTGGCGATATTCATACTAATCCAGGACCTCAATCTATGGTAAAGGTGCAAAACAGACAGATAAGTCTAGTAGCTAGGAATGATAATCTTAACGCTATATGTAATGCACAGACAATAAAACCATTATTATATCAGACACCACGAGACATTTGTATACACTGTAATAAGGTACGAAAGAAGAACAGTAAACTTACCGGATGTAAATTGTGTAAAGGTTGGGTGCATGATGGATGTGTGTTCAATCATGGTAATGGTGCCAGATTTCATTTTGTTTGTAACAAATGCACTTTGGCACAGTTACCCTTTAACAACGATGACATTAATTTACCTAATTTTAATGCTAATGACCCCTTACCATATATTGATGATTATGACTGTCTTAGGAAAACAGGTCTTCACTTTATTCATGTCAACGCAAGATCACTTCGTCCAAAATTGGCAGAGATTAGGATTCTAGCTAACAGAACTAGAGCGGCAGTTATATCCATCTCGGAATCCTGGTTGGATGATACGGTGACTGACGAAGAGGTCAAAATAGAAGGTTACAATATAAAACGCTTAGATAGGAATAGAAAAGGTGGTGGGGTATGTGCCTACATAAGGAATGACTTAGCCTATAATCCAAGACCTGATTTAAATGACAATAAACTGGAGATTCTATGGTTTGAAGTGCTGCTTCCCAAGACCAAACCCAACTTAGTAGGAACTAGTTATCGCCCTCCCACCCATGACCAGTTCTTAGAGGACTTTTCGAGAGTCTTGTCAGGACTTGATAACAATGACGAGACAGTAATACTAGGTGACTTCAATATCTGTTTTCAACAGCAAAATAACGGGCTATGTAAAAGATATAAGCAAATTTTGGATTTAAATAGTTACATGCAGCTAATTAATACACCAACCCGGATCACACAGTTCTCAGCCACCCTAATTGACCACATACTTTGTAACCGCCCTGAGAACATTAGTCAGTCAGGGGTCATTACCACAGGTCTTAGTGATCATTTCATCATTTACTGTACCAGGAAAATTACTAGGGAACGGATAGGCCTACACAAGACAATAAAAGTTAGGTCAACTAGAAACTACAGTAAAGAAACACTGGTAAATATGCTACACAATTGTGACTGGACAGTGATAACAAGTTGCACGGATGTAAATGATGCCTGGGAAAAATTCAAAACAATGTTCACTGCCATCCTTGATAATATTGCACCAGTTAAAGAGGTTAGGATTAAACAAAGAAATGAACCCTGGATGACTACTGAGATATTAGATAATATGAAATTCAGAGACCAGTTGATAAAAAGATTTAAGGCAAACAGACAGGACATTGCAGCACTAAATGAATTCCAAAGGGTGAGGAACAGAGTGCAGAGGCTTATAAAAGGCGCAAAGGCAAGACACTATTGCTCAAAAATCGAAGAGTACAAGAATAACCCTAGAAAGCTCTGGCAACAACTCAAACAGTTGGGGTATAGCCATAAACCCATAGATAGATCTAACATAGTTCTAAATGTCGATAACGAGGTATGCCACGAAACAACTAAAGTGGCAAATTGTTTTAATTCATACTACACAAGTGTCGCATCAACACTAGTAAGTAAGCTACCAGTTGCATCAAATACCTTTAACACAGACTCTGATAAATTTAAAACATACTATGTATACCAATAAAGGAGTAACTCCAAACAGTTGTCAACTAGTAAGTGTATCTCATGACTTCGTGCAAAAAGAACTAAGCAGGTTAAACCCAATAAAGAGCACCGGCCCAGATAACATCCCGTCTAAGTTCCTAAAAGATGGTGCATCTGAACTGGCAATCCCCATTGCTCACATAATAAATTTGTCCATCACCACTAATACAGTGCCAGAGGGGTTCAAGGAGGCCAGAGTTACTCCTATCTTCAAGAAAAATAGTAGGTCTGATGTCAGCAACTATAGGCCTGTTAGTGTAATATCCAAAATTCTAGAGAGGGCGGTGTACTATCAAGTAGTTAAATATCTTAGTGACAACAACATTCTTCATAGTTACTAATCAGGCTTTAGGAGATCTTACTCAACCGACACCTCCCTAATTAATCTGATGGATTACATGAGAACTGAAATGTCTATAGGGAACCTCATAGGAATGGTAACTTTAGACTTGCAAAAGGCCTTCGATACTGTCAACCACAATATATTATGTAAGAAACTTCAAGCTATCGGCATAGGTTCCACAGACTGGTTTAAGTCCTATCTTAGCAACAGGAAACAAATTGTCAAAATCAACAAAACGGAATCAGAACCACTGCCGATAGCATGTGGAGTTCCCCAATGTAGTATTCTGGGTCCTTTATTATTCCTGTGTTATGTAAATGATATGCCCATCAGTGTCAAGTGCAAACTCCTACTGTATGCGGATGACAGTGCTCTGTTAGTGTCAGGTAAAGACCCACAAGATATAGCTAATGTATTAACACTGGAACTGGAGTCCTGCAGCAATTGGTCAGTAGACAACAAACTATCGTTACATCTAGGGAAAACAGAAGCCATACTCTTTGGCACGAAATATAAACTGAGCAGGGTAAATAATTTTATGTCCGGTGTAATGGGGAATCCATCACTTCAGTTTCCTCAGTAAAATATCTGGGAATCCCCTTTGACCCATGCATGTCAGGAGAATTGATAGGGAACAGTGTAGTAAAGAAAGCGAATGCCAGACTGAAGTTCCTCTACAGACAAGCACAGTGTCTACCTACTGAGGCTCGCAGGACCTTATGTCTAGCCCTTATACAATGTCATATGGACTACGCTTGCTCTTCATGGTACTCTGCCTTGACAAAAAAACTGAAAGATAAGCTGCAAATCACCCAGAACAAAATGGGAAGATTCATCCTGGACCTGGGCCCAAGAGAACATGTAGGCCAGGATGAATTACAACAATTGGATATGCTGAATATTGAAAACAGAGTAAAACAACTTAAATTAAATCAAGTTTATAAAATTGCTCACAAACAGTGTCCAGAATATCTTGCTGCCAATTTTGTCAAGGCTGGGAACCAAAGCAGTCATAGTACTAGGGGAGAGAGCACAACTTTGTAGTACCCACAGTCAATGGCCAGGCTTCAAACACCTTTTATTGTTATAAATTAGACACATATGCAACACTTGGGTATCTTTATTGAGGAAACGTTTCGCCACACAGTGGCTTCATCAGTCCAATACAAAGTAGAAAGGTGTAAGGAGAGTTTGAGGTTATCAGTCCCTCGGCCTTGAGTCGATGTGTTCAGTCCATCAATCTTGATTGATGGACTGAACATCGACTCAAGGCCGAGGACTGAAACCTCAAACTCTCTACACCTTTACTGTATTGACTGATGAAGCCACTGTGTGGCAACGTTTCTCAATAAAGATACCCAAGTGTTGCATATGTGTCTAATTTATAACTTGTCGGTTCTCTGAACCATTCATCTACACCTTTTATTGTACAGCAATAAAGGAATGGAACAGACTGCCTGCACATGTCAAAGCCAGTCATAGTATGAGCCAGTTCAAGAAGAGAACCAAAAGGTACCTAATGAATGTAGCGACAGAAAGGGAGGAGAATGATTTTTATTTTTAGCTAACACACATGTATATGTAAATAACTCTTTTACCTTATTCCTAGTATACATATATCCTTTATAATATAATAACATATATATCCTAGAATGTAAAATATTAAAGTATAAAAAGGACCCCAATGGAAATAAGTCACTCTGACTGACTTTTTTGGGTTATCCTAGGTTCTCTACACATATGCTGCTATGTATGATAATGTATGTAAATGTATTTGTGTATACCTGAATAAACTTACTTACTTACTTACTTATATACGTAACAGAAAATCTTCTATTTTTTGAGAATAAAAATTCAAAATGGAAAGCAAAAGTAATGTAAGAGATGCCTGGAGACGTGAGTAATGAACAGATAAAATGTTATTTTAGTGCCAGGAATGTCTGTCTTGTTTATTCTGGACCCTAAATTGGCATCTTTTGAAATTTGTTTGAAATTGGCCAAATTGCCAATTTCTGACCACTTTATTGGGTAGTTGAAATCGGTAAATTGGCAGTTTCTTGTACTCAATCGATAGAACAAATGGAATTCTAGCGAAATAGCTATAATTTTAGTAGACTGATACATTGGAATTGGCCGAAAATAGGGCTCAAATTGGGCGAAATCATCGATGCGTAAACATCGTTAATACTGCTAACTTTACGAGAGCATAATTCCCTTAGTTTTTCACCAAATTTCATACTTTTGCTGTCATTATGATTGGAAAACGATGCTCTATCGTTTCCTATGAAAAAATAATTTTTTCCCCCGAAAAAGTTTCGACCCTGAAAATGAGTTAAGAATCGGCAGTTTCGACCCTGAAAGGGTTAATCACGAACTCCGGGGGTCCACTGTACAAGGTACACTGAGGTATAGTAGGTACAGAGTACTAGGTACACTGAGGTATAGTAGGTACAGAGTACAGTGGAACCCCGACTTACGATGTTATCATCTTACGTTATTTTTGATAACCGATATTTATAACGTAAGAAATTTGTTTGTGACTTACGATGTTTGCTTCGTTTACCGACATTCGTACTGGACCTGTCCGCTTGGCGCCCAGCTGAGCGCGCACTCCAGGGAGCGTCAGTGCTATTGTTTACAAGCGAGAGCGACCACCCACCCACACCCATGCATTCATACCAGTATATTGTCATTATTCCACTGTTTTTAGTGCTTGCAACTGCTAAATAAGCTACCATGGGTCCAAGGAAAGATCCTAGTGCTAAGCCTGTGGCAAAGAGGAACAGAAATATATGTACGATAGAAGTGAAGAAGGAGATAATAGAAAAATATGAAAGTGGAGTGCGTATCAGTGAGCTGGCCAGGCTGTATGGTAAACCCTATTCTACCATCGCTACCATTGTGGATAAGAAATATTCAAGTAAAATCAAGGAAGCTGTTGTTGCAAAGGTGCATCTGTGATCACAAAACACAGACCACAAGTGCTGGAAAATGTGGAAAGGTTGTTGTTGGTGTGGATCAACGAGAAACAGTTAGCAGGAGATACTGTTTCGGAGGGAATAATATGTGAAAAAGCAAGGCAGTTGCATGATGATCTCCTTAAGAAAATGCCTGCAACGAGTGAAGTGAGCGAATTTAAAGCCAGCAGAGGCTGGTTTTACAAATTTAAGAATCGAAGTGGCATACATAGTGTTGTGAGGCATGGTGAGGCAGCCAGTTGTGACAAAAGTGCGGCTGAAAAATATGTGCCTTAATTCCAGGAGTACCTAGAGGCTGAACAATTCCTCCCCCAACAAGTGTTTAATTGTGATGAAACAGGCCTGTTTTGGAAGAAAATGCCCAACAGGACCTTCATTACTCAGGAGGAAAAGGCACAGCCAGGACATAAGCCTATGAAAGACAGGCTAACTTTGATGCTTTGTGCTAATGCCAGTGGTGATTGCAAAGTGAAGCCTTTACTGGTGTATCTTTTTGAAAATCCCAGAGTGTTTGGCAGATGCGGTGTCAGCAAGTCTAACTTGTGTGTGATGTGGAGGTCTAACAAAAAGGCATGGGTCACAAAGGACATTTTCTTAGATTGGTTCAATGGCGTGTTTGGCCCCAGTGTGAAGAAATATCTATTGGACAATAATTTGCCACTTAAGTGCCTCCTGATAATGGACAATGCTCCTTGTCATCCTCCAAACTTGGTAGAGAAAATTGTGGAGGAGTTTAAATTCATCAAAGTGAAGTTCTTGCCCCCTAATACCACTCCTCTCCTCCAGCCCATGGACCAGCAGGTCATTTCCAACTTTAAAAACTCTACACCAAAGCAATGTTTCAAAAGTGCTTTGATGTGACCAGACATGAATATAACCCTAAGAGAATTTTGGAAAAAACATTTCCATATGCTGCATTGTGTAAACCTTATAGGTAAGGCTTGGGAGGGAGTGACTACCAGGACTTTGAACTCTGCCTGGAGAAAATTGTGGCCAGACTGTGTCCTAGAGAGGGATTTTGAAGGTTTTGGGGCTGAGCCTCAGAACCCTGAGCATGAGCCTGAGCCTGAGCCTGTTGTGGAAGAAATTGTGGAATTGGGCAAGTCTATGGGGTTAGAGGTGAGTGGTGAGGATGTGGAACAGTTGGTGGAGGAGCACAAGGAAGAGCTAACACTGAAGATCTGCAAGAGCTTCAACAGCAACTGGAACAAGAGACCAGTGGTCAGGACAATGGTTCAGAGGAGGAGGAGGAGGTGGAACAAAAATGGAAGAATGTGCCTTCTTCAGTGATTAAGGAGATTTGTGGAATGTGGAGCAAGGTGCAAGCATTTATGGATGAATATCACCCTAACCATGCTGTTGCAGGCCGTGCTGGCAACCTGTACAATGACACAGTGGTGTGTCATTTCAGGGATGTGTTAAAGAATCGCCAGACACAGAGCTCCCTGGACAAATTTATTGTTAGAAAGAGGTCCAGTGACTCTCAAGCTGGTCCTAGTGGCATTAAAAGAAAAAGGGAAGTAACCCCAGAAAAGAACTTGGTACCTGCAGTGTTAATGGAAGGGGATTCCCCTTCCAAACACTAGCATACTACTCCACCTTCTCCCCTCCTCCCGTCCTCCACACATCAACAACTCTTCAATAAATGTAAGTGACATGTTATTGTACAATATTTACATGTGTATTTAGGTATTATTCATTAAATTCTGTATTATTTAATGTCAAAAAGTTCTAAAAAATATTTTATTTAACTACTTTTGGAAGTCTTGGACGGATTAAATTTATTTCCATTATTTCTTATGGGGAAAATTGATTCGTGTAACGATTGTTTCGCCTTAAAATATGCCCTCTCTGACGGATTAATATCGTAAGTCGAGGTACCACTGTATAATATTATGGTATAAAAAGGACCCCAATGGAAATAAGTCACTCTGTCTGACTTTTTGGGTTATCCTAGGTTCTCTACACATATGCTGCTATGTATGATAATCTATGTAAATGTATTTGTGTATATCTGAATAAACTTACTTACTTATTAAATTCTTCCCTCAACAGCTCGATTGGCGAGACACCTCATTTTGCCTTGTATGGCTATGATAAGCGTTTACCATATGAAATCCTGTTTGCTCCACCTCGTCCAACTTATGACACAGATAACACCAGTGTAGTCAAGATGCGAACCACACAGCTTGTTTTTCAACGAGTACGTGAGAACCTCATAAAAGCCACAGATAGGTTCACGTCTGATCGCAATGCCCACGCTAAGAAAAGCAAAGTTATGTTGCTCAACCCGACGCAGACCCCTGGTATGCAAAACTTGCCCCCAAGTTTGTTGGTCCTTACCGTGTCCTACGACAGCTCCGCAGCAATAAGTTCGAGGTGAGGGAGATCGCTACCGGAACTATCAAAGAAGCTCACCTCGACCACATGAAGTATGTTGACCATGTGCAAGCCGAAGCAGAGCTGGAGTCATGTGCGTTGCAAAGCCACAATCAGACTCACACTAGTGACAACCCGTCTACTTCTTCACCCGCTACCACTACGACAGATGACAGTCTTGTAAGGCTCCATACTTATGACCTGAGACCCAGGACAGCAGTACATTTCTGTGACAGTGACGTACCTACTGACTTGTCTGACTCCTACGCTAGCTACGCTAATTGTTTGCTTGCAGAAATGGGTATTAATGCGCACACATTGTATAGTTAGTAAATAACGGAGTCAGGGTGGACAACATCATGTAAATACGTAAAATTATTTTAGAAAGGTACCCGTAATACGTATAATGAATTCCATGGAAATAATGTTATTGTAAGTATGTGCACCCAGTGTGTCTCATAAATACTGTAAAAAGGTCAGGGCAGTGCCACCCTTGTGTCAAATGTCACACCTTAAGAAATGCTACTGTCAGTCATTGTTTGCAGATGTGAGGATGGTACAGCATTCCAGCATGTGCAGTCAAGCTTGATGCCCTTGCCCTGCGGACAACCTGTAAATAGAAGACTCTAGTTCCAGTGCCGACATCGCCTTGCTCTGTCCTCAGTCCAGCTGTACGAGCACGCCAATTTTCTCTTCCCTCAGGATGGGAGAGTTTTTGAGGTCTACTATATACAGTGGTCCCTCGGTTTTCGCCGAAAATTCATTTCAGAATGCTGCTCAAGTGCCATTACCGAACGAATTTACTTCCTTAAGAAATAATGTCACGTAGGTTAGTCTATTTCAGACCCCCAAAAATACACTTGCAACAGCACTTACGAAAATACACTTACATAAATGTTCGAGTTTGGAGATGCACGAAAACCGAGGGACCACTGTATATATATTGTATATGTCCTTTTGAATTTTGGGTGAGCAAAAGCCAGTCCCCCCTGGGTTAACTATTGCATGTATTTCTTTTTCACACCTTCGTGCCCAACAGTACTGTCATGTCGAGACGACACGCGGTAGGTGGCCGAGCGAATGTAGACAGCCTATGCTGCCTGTTAGTTTCATTCAATTCAATTCAACTCTATTTCTGATAATATTACAAAGTGGGGTTTACATATTTTATGGTATTTGTAAATTTTATGAAATAATTATTACAAGAAGGCCAAAAGTATGCCTAGGTATGCCTAAGCATTTCAGGCAGTCTTATACTAGATCTTACTCTATAGTGACACAATAATTATACTGGTATTAAGGTTAGATAATTGTAGTGATTAACCCTTTCAGGGTCCAAGGCCTCAGACGAGAGGGTAGGTGTAGATGACTTGGTGTTGGGCGGGTTTCTATTGCAGGTGTTGCTCCTTGGTACTTGAATATTATTTATCTGATGACAGACAAACAAAATTCGCCATATGGTGGTTTGTTTCTGGTCTTCAACTTATGTATAAATATTATAAGCATTGAGCATGGAAATGTCCAGAATGTGAAAAAAGAGTTTTATGTACCACTTATAACTCTTGCGAACACAATCAGCAAACCCAATCTGCATGTCACATTTGTCCCTAAGCGCATATTGAGGGTGTAGTCAATCACAGCTGAAGGTTTTAGAATGGGTTCATTGGTCTCTCTACTCACCCTGCCAGTGTCTGTCATTTCGTTAGGGTGAATTGATGACAACAGTGTGACATCTCGTTTGTCATGCCACCGAAATGCCATGATGTCATTGGCAGCAAACGCCTGCACCTGACCTCTACGAGTGCCTGCATTGAACCTAGGCATATGCTTACGATTTCCACGCACTGTTCCGCACACATCTGTCAAGTTCACTCGCAAAAAATCACAGGGAGGGGCTTGTGTACCAGTTATCAGTATATAATATATGCCCCTTACCAAGATATGGCTCCATCATTGTTCTAACCACATCACCAGAGATACCCAATAACCTCCTGGTATCTTGCAATGTATAACTTCCAGTGTACACAATAATATCCAATACAATACCACTGTAGCAATCACAAAGCACAAATAACTTTATACCAAAGTGTTTCCTCTTGCTTGGTATATACTGCTTGAACGACAGTCTACCTTTGAACAGAATCAGTGACTCGTCAATAACAAGCTTCCTGAAGAGATAAAAATGCATATTGAATTTCTCTTTCAGATACAGAAACACATTTCTAATCTTATATAACCTGTCGTTTCTGTCACGCCTGGTTTTGTCTGAGAAGTGGAGCATCCTTAGCAGTAGCACAAATCGATTCACTGATATTATATCACTGAAACCTGGTGTTGCAATCAGGCGGTCTGTCGACCAGTATGATTTGACACTGTGCTTATACACATGTGGCATAAGCATTATTGTGGCAAAGAAAAGATACATCTCAGCCACAGTTGTCTCTTTCCACCTGTTGAGGCGTGATGTTGCTGAAAGTATTGTGTTTGCCATGGTGTACTCGAAGTATCTGTTGCTTTCCCTGACAATAATATCCATCAGGGGTTCATCAAAGAATAATTCAAAGCATTCCAGTTCAGTGGCATTGTTCCCAAGTTGACAAGATGGGCGTATTCCACATTGACTTTCATCAAACTGATGGGGACTGGGAATAAAATTGTCAGCTTCTTGCCAATCCCAGGTGCGGAAGTAATCTCCCTCTCTCCTACACACCCTAACCTGAGCCTCACTATCCTCATAAAAACTCTTTACTGCATTCAGTAACTTACTACCTATTCCATACACTTGCAACATCTGCCACATTGCTCCCCTATCCACTCTATCATATGCTTTTTCTAAATCCATAAATGCAATGAATACTTCCCTACCTTTATCTAAATACTGTTCACATATATGCTTCAATGTAAGCACTTGATCTACACATCCCCTACCCACTCTAAAACCTCCTTGCTCATCTGCGATCCTACTCTCTGTCTTACCTCTAATTCTTTCAATAATAACCCTACCGTACAATTTACCTGGTATACACAGTAAACTTATTCCCCTATAATTTTTACAATCTCTTTTGTCACCCTTCCCTTTATATAAAGGAACTATACATGCTCTCTGCCAATCCTTAGGTACCTTCCCCTCTTTCATACATTTATTAAACAAAAATACCAACCACTCCAACACAATATCTCCCCCTGCTTTTAACATTTCTGTCATGATCCCGTCAGTTCCTGCTGCTTTACCCCCTTTCATTCTACGTAATGCCTCACGCACCTCCCCCACACTCACATCCTGCTCTTCCTCATTCCTAAAAGATGTTATACCTCCCTGACCAGTGCATGAAATTACCGCCTCCCTTTCTTCATCGACATTTAAAAGTTCCTCAAAATATTCCCTCCATCTACCCAATACATACCTCCAGCTCCCCATCTACTAACTCCCCTACTCTGTTTTTAACTGACAAATCCATTCGTTCCCTAGGCCTTCTTAACTTGTTTATCTCACTCCAAAACTTTTTCTTATTTTCTGCAAAATTTCTTGAGTGCCTCTCCCACTCTTTCATCTGCTCTCCTTCTGTACTCTCTCACCACTCTCTTCATCTTTCTTTTACTTTCCATATACTCTGCTCTTCTTACAACACTTCTGTTTTGTAAAAACCTCTCATAAGCTACTTTTTCTCTTTTATCACACCCTTTACTTCATCATTCCACCAATTACTCCTCTTTCCTCCTGCACCCACCCTCCTATAGCCACAAACTTCTGCCCTACATTCTAATACTGCATTTTTAAAACAATCCCAACCCTCTTCAACCCCCTCCCACTATTCATACTTGCATTTACCCACCTTTCTGCCAAAAGTTACATATATCTCACCCTAACTTTCTCCTCCCTTAGTTTATACACTTTCACCTCTCTCTAAAAAAAATCCTGCAGCACGCAGTGCATGAAAAAAAAAACTCTGAACGTGTTTTTGGTTTAAAACACCCAATTTGCGGTGTATTTTCGTATGGTATTTATGATTGTATTCTCGTTTTCTTGGTCTCATTTGATAGAATGGAAGATATATTACAGAAATTGAGATGATTTTGAACGGTTTTCGGACTAAAAGTACCTTGAAATTGAGCTCAAAGTAGCGGAAATGTTCGATTTTTGCCGATGTTCAACAATAAACAAATCATGCCACCTGTCCAATACACATCAACTGATGGGTCTAATATGCTTTCATAAATGCGCTGGTATTATTTATACCATTTTTACAATAATGCAGTAGTATGCATAACAGTAAATCTTCTATTTTTTGTGTGAATAAAAATTCAAAATGGAAAGCAAGCGTAATATAAGAGGGGCCTGGAGATGTAGATGTGACTAATGAACAAAGAAAATGTTATTTTAGAGCTAGGAATGTCTGAATTATTTATTCTGGCCCCTATTTTGAAATTGGCCTTACTTGAATTGTGTATGAAATTAGCCAAATTACCAATTTCTGATCACTTTATTGGGTAATTGAAATCAGTAAATGTGCTGTTTATTGTACTCAATCGATAGACCAAATGGAGTTCTAGCGAAATAGCTATGAGTTTGGTCGACTGGAACAATGGAATTGGCCGAAAATAGGGCTCAAAGTGGGCAAAATCGGCGATGCGTAAATATCA
This sequence comes from Cherax destructor, assembly GCA_009830355.1. NCBI lineage: Eukaryota > Metazoa > Arthropoda > Malacostraca > Decapoda > Parastacidae > Cherax > Cherax destructor. The sequence goes on along the minus strand of WNWK01007683.1, from coordinate 68,656 downwards.
CTTAGACCACTAACATCGCGAGTGTAATTCCACTAGTTTTCCATCAAATTTCGTACTTTTGGTGTCATTACAATTTTCATAAGAAAAAATATTTTTTTTTTAAATTCTTCGACACTGAGAGCAAGTTTGTGAGCAGGGGTCTCAACAGTGAAAGGGTTAAATGTCGTATAAAACGTTAATATAGACATTTTACTTAATCCATGATAAATACATCCACAGTAGAATAAATTAACATAATTATGAAATTTTTTGCAGTCGGAGTGTCGGAAAGAATAACGTGTACACAATAGTATTACTGGGGGTAATTGTAGAAAATTATTCCTTTTGTATGCCTTCACTTAGAGCATCATTCCTTCTAAAAATGGTGTGTTACATGAGAATGGGAGTGTTGCTCTTCATTTATTCTACTGTACCAACGTGGAGACACTTGTACACAATGTAAAAGTGTTTGTGTTATGATATAAGCTTTACAAATATGGAAATGAACATGTATCAACCCACCAGCCACGTTCCTCTGTTTGCTTACATACTCTGCGGCTGTCCTCTCTCATTTACTCGTTCTCTCTCTCTCATTTATTCGTTTTTATCTCTTTTACTTACCTCTCGTCCTACATTAAGACTATAAATATTTTGAGGTAAGTAATGAGTGTACTGTGTGTGAATTTTACTTTTTATTGTTTTTTAATGCCTAGTTCTATTGCTAACTTAATATATGTTAGTGTAAACTTATTATCTGACATTTATAAGTGGAAACAAATGGCGTTTCTCTTTCCGGCGGTAGCCTAGAACCTAACCTGCCATATAAGTGGGGCCCTACTGTACAGTAAGCCCTCAATATAATGGACCTCGGCTTAAAAGACTTAAAAATTAAGGGCAAAATTTTACTTTTAACTCCTTTAATTTCAATGTTTATTGCAGCATATACATAAATTGTGTGTACATTTCAATATTAGATGAAGAGTAGAGTATTTTAGTGCAGCTTTTGCTATTAACATTATTCTGATTTAAGGAACACTCAAACAATCCTCCTATTAATCAGTTATATTGAGGGATTACTGTATACCAGGTGCCTCCAACAACTGTTAATTGCCCAATCTTTTACTTAACATAAGAAAAAATTCAAATCAATATAAAGCAGTAACCAAATATCTTATATGTTTAATTTCAAGACATTAAAAAAAGGAATTGTTCATTTTGCACAAATACAGTACATACCTTGTTATTGGTGATGCCCTTGAGTGTGATATTTAGTGGAGTCTTACAAAACAGTGCCAGCATGAACAAAGGCTCTAAGAAGTATCTGAAAGAAATAATAACAATAAAGATTTTATACCTGAATCCTACATAGCTTAAAAAATAAATTTTCTGAATACTGTATTATATGGAATGTCACTCTGTAAATGTAATTCTTAATACTATATAAGTATGTGTGTGTGTGTATACATTACTATAATAGGTTGGTAGACAGCAACCACCCAGGGTGGTACTACTGTTCTGCCAAATAAGTGTAAGATGGAAACCTGTAATTGTTTTACACGATGGCAGGAGTGCTAGGTCACACTACCCATGCTTGTACATGTTTATGTATACACACTCATCTGAGTTTTTTTACTTCTTCTTAATAGTTCTTGTTATTATTTCCTTTCATCTCCATGGGGAAGTGGAATAAGAATCTTTCCTTTGTAAGACATGAGTGTTGTAAAAGCCAACTAAAATGCTGGAAGCAATGGGCTAGTAACCTCTTCTCCTTATAGATTACTAAAAATAAGAAGAAAACCTTTAAGTTGGGATGTTTGAATGAGCATGGAATTAGTGCAGATGATTGTGGATGTTATGAGTGAAAAGAAGCTGGATGTCCTGGCTCTAAGTGAAACAAAGCTGAAAGGGGTAGGAGAGTTTCAGTGAGGAGAAATAAATGGGATTAGGTCAAAGGTTTCCACCAGAGAGAGAGCTAAGGAAGAAGTAGCAATAATGTTGAAGGATCAATTGTGGAAGGAAAAGAGGGAATATAAATGTACAAATTGAAGGATTATGTGGAGCAAAATAAGGATCGGATGTGAAAAGTGGGTTATAGCGTTTATGCAGCTCGACAAGAGAGAGAGAGAGAGAGAGAATTTTGGAAGATGTTGAGTGCTTTGGGAGTTTTTAACCAAGTGAGAAAGTAACTGTAGTGGGGGGACCTAAATGCTTAAGTGGGAAAAACTATTGTGGAAAGAGAGTAGTAGGTAAGTTTGGGATAATACACACACAACCCGCACATATAAAAGAGAGGAGCTTACGACGACGTTTCGGTCCGACTTGGACCATTTACAAAGTCACAATAACACAAAGGACAGGAAGAAGGGGTATTTATAGGCAGGCAGACAGGGGAGGGCACAAGAAAGTGGTGGAGGGGTAATAATGGAGGTAGTAGTAGTAGTAGTGGAGTCAGTCATATTCTGGGAAAGGAGCACTGCAATGAAGCTGGTGGCCCGCATAGGGTAAGGACAAGAACACAGAGGGGGAAAAAATGAAAATAAAAATAAAATAAAGAAGGACAAATACAAGGCAAAAGAAAAGAAAGAAAACCCAGAGGAGAAAGGAGAAAGAGGAGAAGGGGGAAGAGATAGAAGGGAGCACAAAAATAGTGTTAGGCTTGCCGACACTAATAATGCTCTTTTCTGTCATGTCAGAGATCACAGTCATCCTATTGATTGGTCTTCTGCTAAAACTGTCTACCCTACGTCCAACTTTCACTGTCGCTGTCTGGTTGAATCCTCTCTTATACACAACTTTAACTGTATGAATCTTAGCCCTGGCTTTGTCTCTGTAGATGCTTTCCTCTCCCATTACATTGTTAAATGCTCCAAACTTCAGAACACCCGTGAGGAATGTCATAGAGATTTTTGTGTCTGGTATTATGTCTATGGGTCCTGTTGCAACTGTCAAGAAAGTGTTTTAGTTCAGGGTTAATATTAGAATTTATGGTTCTGTAAATATAGGTTGCACAGTAGTAGGTGTGGATGTTCTGTACAGTGAGTAAGTGGGAATTTTCATTGATTTACGTAAAGCTTTTGATACAGTTGACCATGATCTGTTACACCTAAAATTATCACACTATGGTATAAGAGGGCACTCCCTCAACTACCTAAAATCATACCTTAGCAACAGAAACCAATATGTGTACACAAATGGAGCTAGCTCTACCGCGCAAACTATTACAGTAGGTGTCCCACAGGGAAGTATTCTTGGCCCACTTCTCTTTCTCATTTACATTAACGACCTACCAAATGCATCTCAACTACTCAAACCCATACTATTTGCAGATGACACTACATACGTTATTTCGCACCCAAGCCCAGACATACTAGCCAACACTGTAAATACTGAATTGCAGAAAATATCTACCTGGATGATGACTAACAAACTTACTCTCAATATTGATAAAACCTATTTTATTCAGTTTGGGAACAGAGCTACAAACGCACTACTTAACATAATGATAAACGGGTCCCCTATCACAAAACTCACAGAGGGAAAATTCTTAGGAATCCATCTTGACAGTGGCCTCAAATTTCAGACACACATACAACAAATTTCCAAGAAAGTCTCAAAGACCGTGGGAATACTATCCAAGATACGGTACTATGTTCCACAACCAGCTCTCCTTACCCTATATCACTCACTCATTTACCCCTACCTCACCTATGGAATCTGCGCATGGGGGCTCTACATCAATAATTCATCTCAGATCATTAATAACACAACAAAAGGCAGCAGTTAGAATGATAACAAATTCACACTCCAGACAACATACTCCACCAATATTCAAAAACCTAAACTTACTCACCATACAAGACATTCATACTTTTTACTGTGCCTATTACAAACACAGAACACTCTATGCAAATATTAACCCACCACTCAAACTTCTCCTTACCAATTTTAACAGGACACATGACCATAACACTAGACACAGATCACTCCTCGATGTTCCCCGTGTCCATCTAACACTATGTAAAAACTCAATGCATATAAAAGGCACGAAAATTTGGAATTCATTACCTGTCATTGCCAAAGAAACCCTGCCTGTACCCCAATTCAAAACGATGCTAAAAAACCACCTTCTCACCCAAACCTAAATGCTCAATATCAAACAATCTCAACAAAGTAGAATAATCACTTAAATGTAAAAACCTGATTAATCACTTAAATGTAAAAACCTGTTATGAATAATACATACTAAGCTAACTGTTTCTATAACATTTACATTATAATGACCACGTAAACTGTAACTGCAATGCAATTAATTGTTTTAAATTGTTATCTCACTCAATTAGTTGCATTGCTACAATTACTAAATTATTATGTTCAACTTATATTCAAATTTTATAACTTAGATACACAATTATACTTATTTTATAAATTATCAACCATAATTTTTTACCATGTAGTCTACTATTAAATAGTCCTAAGAATACCCGCAATGCACAGCATATTAGGGGATTTTGGCATGTACATCTCATTTATACCTATGTATCATGTCTACCTAACTATGTATCATTGTACCATGTCTAAATAAACTATTATTATTATTATTATTATTATTAGTGGGGGGGGTGTGTTGTCAAGGATTGGATTGCATGATAATTCTTATTGCGGCTTTTTGTTGGGTTATTATTGGCTTTAGGTGGGTTGCTGCTGTTGATCCCCAGGCATAGGTGAGGTAGGGATAGATGAGTGAATAGTATAGTGTGAGTAGGGCTGATTGTGGTACGTAGTAACGTATTTTAGAGAGGATTCCAACAGTTTTGGATACTTTTTTGGTTATGTGTTGGACATGGGTGCTGAATTTTAGGTTGCTGTCAAGGTGCAGTCCCAGGAATTTGCCCTCATTTTGTTTAGTAATAAGAGTGTTGTCAATCATAATGTTCAGTTGTGCAACACCTGCTCTGTTACCAAATATAATATAGGTTTTGTCAGTATTAAGTGTGAGTTTATTGGCAGTCATCCAGGTCGATATTTTTACTAGCTCTTCGTTAACAATGGTGATGAGGGAGGCAAGATTTGGGTGGGAGATCACATAAGTTGTGTCGTCAGCAAAGAGATTAGGTTTAAGGTGTTGTGATACATTAGGAAGATCATTAATGTATTAAAGGAAGAGCAGGGGACCAAGGACACTTCCCTGTGGTACTCCAGTATCCAGTGGTCTTATTGATGAGGTTGTGTCCTTAATAGAGATGTATTGCTGCCTGTTAGTAAGGTAGGATTTGAAATATGTAAGTACATATAGGTACATATAGGTACATGTAGGTAGTAGGTTGGTAGACAGCAACCACCCAGGGAGGTACTACCATCCTGCCAGGTGACTGTGAAACAGAAACCTGAAACTGTTTTACATGATGGTAGGATTGCTGGTGTCTTTTTTCTGTCTCATAAACATGCAAGATTTCAGGTACGTCTTGCTACTTCTACTTACACTTAGGTCACACTACGCAAACATGTACACGTTTATGTATACACACTCATCTGAGTTTTCTTTGATTTTATCTTAATAGTTCTTGTTCTTATTGCTTTTCCTTTCATATCCATGGGGAAGTGGAATAAGAATCTTTCCTCCGTAAGCCATGCGTGTTGTAAAAGTCAACTAAAATGCCGGGAACAATGGGCTAGTAACCCCTTTTCCTGTATAGCTTACTAAAAAGAAGAAGAAGAAGAAAACCGTCAAAGTGGGATGTTTGAATGTGCGTGGATGTTGTGCGAATGATAAGAAAGAGATGATTGTAGATGTTATGAATGAAAAGATGCTGGATGTCCTGGCTTTAAGTGAGACAAAGCTGTAGGGGTAGGAGAGTTTCAGTGGGGAGAAATAAATGGGATTAGATCAGGGTTTCAAATAGAGTTAGAGCTAAAGAAGGAGTGGCAATAATGTTGAATAATCAGTTATGGCAGGTAAAGAAGGAATATAAATGTATAAATTCAAGGATTATGTGGAGTAAAATAAAGGTTGGATGTGAAAAGTGGGTTATAGTAAGTGTTTATGCACCTGGAGAAGAGAGAGAGAGATTTTGAGAAATGTTGAGTGAGTGTGTGGGGAGTTTTGAACCAAGTGAGAGAGTAATTGTGGTTGGGGATCTTAATGCTAAAGTGGGTAAAAATGTTGTGGAGGGAGTAGTAGGTAAATTTGGGGTGCCAGGGGTAAATGTAAATGGGGAACCATTAATTGAGCTATGTGTAGAAAGAGGTTTGGTAATAAGTAATACATATTTTATGAAAAAGAGGATAAATAAATATACAGTGGACCCTCGGTTAACGAATACCCCGGAAATCGTGCAATTATGTAAGTATAATTTTGTAAGTTCTTGTGGAAGAGTATTTTTGGGGGTCTGAAATAGACTAACCTATGTGAAATTTTTCCTTAAGGGAGTAAATTCGTTCGGTAATGGCACTTGAGCAGACTTCAGGAGTGAAGTTTTTACGAAACTCGGGGGTCCACTGTACAAGGTATGATATAGCACGTAAGGAAAGTAGTTTGTTGGATTATGTTTTGGTGGATAAAAGGTTGATGAGTAGGCTTCAGGATGTACATGTTTATAGAGGGGCAACGGATATATCAGATCATTATTTGGTGGTAGCTACAGTTAGAGTAAAAGGTAGATGGGACAAAAAGAAAATGGCAACAGCAAGTAAGAGGAGGTAAAAGTGTATAAACTAAGGGAGGAGGAAGTTAGGGTGAGATATAAGCAACTATTGGCAGAAAGGTGGGCTAGTGCAAGTAGGAGTAGTGGGGGGGTTGAAGAGAGTTGGGATAGTTTTAAAAATGCAGTATTAGAATGTGGGGCAGAAGTTTGTGGCTATAGGAGGGTGGGTGCAGGAGGAAAGAGGAGTGAGTGGTTTAATGAAGAAGTAAAGGGTGTGATAAAAGAGAAAAAGGTAGCTTATGAGAGGTTTTACAAAACAGAAGTGTTAATAGAAGAGCAGAGTATATGGAAGTAAAAGAAAGGTGAAGAGAGTGGTGAGAGAGTGCAAAAGAAGAGCGGATGAAAAATGGGAGAGGGTCTGTCAAGAAATTTTGCTGAAAACAAGAAAAATTTTGGAGTGAGATAAACAAGGTAAGAAAGCCTAGGGAACGAATGGATTTGTCAGTTAAAAACAGAGTAGGGAGTTAGTAGATGGGAAGCTGGAGGTATTGGGTAGATGGCGGAATATTTTGAGGAACTTTTAAATGTCGATGAAAAAAGAGGCGGTAATTTCATGTACTGGCCAGGGAGGTACAACATCGTTTAGGAGTGAAGAAGAGCAGGATGTGAGTGTGGGGAGGTGCATGAGGCATTACGTAGAATGAAAGGGGGTAAAGCAGCTGGAATTGACGGAATCATGACAGAAATGTTAAAAGCAGGGGGATATAGTGCTGGAGTGGTTGGTATTTTTGTTTAATAAATGTATGAAAGAGGGAAGGTACCTAGGGATTGGCAGAGAGCATGCATAGTTCCTTTATATAAAGGGAAGGGGATAAAAGAGAGTGTAAAAATTATAGGGGAATAAGTTTACTGAGTATACCAGGTAAAGTGTATAGCAGGGTTATTATTGAAAGAATTAGAGGTAAGACAGAGAGTAGGATTGCAGATGAGCAAGGAGGCTTTAGAGTGGGTAGGGATGTGTAGATCAAGTGTTTACAGTGAAGCATATATGTGAACAGTATTTAGATAAAGGTAGAGAAGTTTTTATTGCATTTATGGATTTAGAAAAGGCATATGATAGAGTGGATAGGGGAGCAATGTGGCAAATGTTGCAAGTGTATGGAATAGGTAGTAAGTTACTGAAGGCTGTAAAGAGTTTTTATGAGGATAGTGAGGCTCAGGTTAGGGTGTGTAGGAGAGAGGGAGATTACTTCCCGGTAAAAGTAGGTCTTAGACAGGGATGTGTGATGTCACCATGGTTGTTTAATATATTTATAGATGGGGTTGTAAAAGAAGTAAATGCTAGGGTGTTGGGGAGAGGGGGGGGATTAAATTTTGGAGAATTAAATGCAAATGGGAGTTGACACAGTTACTTTTGCTGATGATACTGTGCTTATGGAGATTCTAAAGAAAAGTTGCAAAGGTTAGTGGAAGAGTTTGGGAGAGTGTGTAAAGGTAGAAAGTTAAAAGTGAACATAGATAAGAGTAAGGTGATGCGGGTATCAAACGATTTAAATAAAGAAAAATTGGATATCACATTGGGAGAGAGGGATTATGGAAGAAGTAAATGTTTTCAGATATTTGGGAGTTGACGTGTCAGCGGATGGGTTTATGAAGGATGAGGTTAACCATAGAATTGATGAAGGAAAAAAGGTGAGTGGTGCGTTGACGTATCTGTGGAGACAAAAAACGTTATCCATGGGGGCAAAGAAGGGAATGTACGAAAGTATAGTGGTACCAACACTCTTATATGGGTGTGAAGCATGGGTTGCAAATGCTGCAGCGAGGAGGAGGCTGGAGGCAGTGGAGATGTCCTGTCTAAGGGCAATGTGTGGTGTAAATATTATGCAGAAAATTCGGAATGTGGAAATTAGGAGAAGGTGTGGAGTTATTAAAAGTATTTGTCAGAGGGCTGAAGAGGGGTTGTTGAGGTGGTTTGGTCATTTAGAGAGAATGGATCAAAGTAGAATGACTTGGAGAGCGTATAAATCTGTAGGGGAAGGAAGGCGGGGTAGGGGTCGTCCTAGAAAAGGTTGGAGGGAAGGGGTAAAGGAGGTATTGTGGGCGAGGGGCTTGGACTTCCAGCAAGCATGTGTGAGCGTGTTAGGAGTGAATGGAGACGAATGGTTTTTGGGACATGACGATCTGTTGGAGTGTGAGCAGGGTAACATTGTGTGAAGGGATTCAGGGAAACCAGTTAATTGATTTAGTTGGACTTGAGTCCTGGAAATGAGAAGTACAATGCCTGCACTTTAAAGGAGGGGTCTGGGATAGTGACAGCTGGGAGGGACAATTCTCAGCTGTCGTATCTGAGCTCCTCTGCAAAGACAGTGATTATGTATGTGTGTGGTGATAGTGTTGAATGATGATGAAAGTATTTTCTTTTTGGGGATTTTCTTTCTTTTTGGGTCACCCTGCCTCGGTGGGAGACGGCCGACTTGTTGAAAAAAAAAAAAAAAAAAAGTACATGTCCTCTTATGCCATATTGATCAAGTTTGTGGAGTAGGATGCTGTCGTCTACTGAATCAAAAGCTTTCCTTAGGTCGATAAAGAGTCCTAATGGATATTCATTTTTTTCAAGTGCTGAGTAAAGCAGGTCTAGCATTTTTTACAATTACGTCGTTTGTGCTTTTGCTTTTCCTAAAGCCAAATTGGCAGGGGTTGAGGAGGCTTTGCGCTGTTATAAAGGAATATAATCTCGTGTATAAGTTTCTCGAAGATTTTGGATAGCAACGGTAAGTTTGATAATGGCCTGTAATTGTTTACATCTGTGGGGTCACCACCTTTGTGTATTGGTGTGACCCTTGCTATCTTGAGTAGTGCCGGAAAAGTGCTGGTTTCTAGTGATTTGTTAAAGAGTAATGAAACAGCAGATGAGAGAACATGAGATGCTCGTTTGTACAATAATGGAGGAACTTGAGCCAGATTTCCTGATTTATTTTTATGTGACTTAATAATTGTAGTGACTTCTGTGGGCTCAGTTGGTGCAAGATAGGAGGAGGTTGGGAAATTCCCATCTAAGTAATCGCTTGCTTGGGCATTGGTACCTGGGATTTTGCTGGTGAGATTTGATCCTATGGTTGAGAAAAAGTAATTTATCTTATTAACTGGATCAATAGGCTGTAGTTGGGCTTCATTTGGCTTAGTTAGGACAATATCCCTAGTTTTTCTCAGTTTGTGGGTGCCTAGTATTTGAGAGAGTGTCTTCCAGGTCTTTTTTTATATCACCTCTTGTTTCGGTGAATCTATTGGAGTACATAGTACAATTGCTTGGCCTTTCTTATTAGGTTGGTGAGAACTGATGCATATCTTTGTAGCTAAAGTTAGAGTAAGAGGTAGATGGGGCAGAAGGAAAATGGCATCAGCAAGTAAGAAAGAGAGGTGAAAGAAAGTTTATAAACTAAGGGAAGAGGAAGTTAGGGTAAGAAAGGTGGGCTAGTGAGAGTATAGGTAGTGTACCAGGTTGAAGAGGGGTGGGATAGTATTAAACATGCAGTGTTAGAATGTGGGGCAGAAGTTTGTGCATATAGGAGGGTGGGTGAGGGAGGAAAGAGGAGTGATTGGTGTAATGATAAGGTAAAGGATATGATATTTATTTTATTTTACGTATTAACACATCGGCCGATTCCCACCAAGGCAGGGTGGCCTGAAAAAGAAAAACTTTCATCATCATTCACTTCATCACTGTCTTGCCAGAGTGGTGTTTTACACTACAGTTATAAAACTGCAACATTAACACCCCTCCTTCAGAGGGAGGGGAGAAAAAGTTTGCTTACGAGAGGCAATTTACAAAGCAAAAGTGATATAAGAAAAGTGGAGTATATGGAGAGTAAAAGAAAGGTGAAGAGAGTGGTGAGGGTGTGCAAAAGGAGAGCAAATGATACAGTGGGAGAGGTGCTGTCAACAAACTTTGTTGAGAATAAGAAAAAGTTTCCTAGGTAGGAGGTTGGTAGACAGCAACCACCCAGGGAGGTACTGTACTACCATCCTGCCAAGTGAATGTCAAACAGAAGCCTGTAATTGTTTTACATGATGGTAGAATTGCTGTTGTCTTTCCTGTCTCCTAAACACGCAAGATTTCAGGTACGTCTTGTTATTTCTACTTACACTTAGGTCACACTACACATGCATGTACAAGCATATATATATATATATACAGTCATCCCTTGGTTTTCGCTTGTCCCAGTTTTCGCCGATTTTGGTTTTCGCCGACTTTTTTCAGGGAAAATTTGTCTTAGTTTTCGCCGATTGTTTTAGTTTTCGCCGACCGTATGGGACCTGTCCACCAGTGCCGCGCACATACAAAGGCCGTAGGCCCTCCACCCACGCACCTCCCACGCACATTGTCACGCAGTCTAGCATTGTTTATGCTTGAGTGAACATCACCCCAGGAGTTTATACAAAACATTTATTAATAATTCATTGTTTTTGGGCCTTGATTATTGTGTGTGACTACTAAATAAGCTACCATGGGCCCAAAGACAGCTCCTAGTGCCACTTCTTTGGTAAAGAAAGTGAGGAACACTGTAGAAATGAAGAAAGAAATAATAGAAAAATATGATAGTGGTGTACGTATTGCCGAGCTCGCCAGGATATACAAGAAAAACCCATCAACCATCAGTTCCATTGTGGCAAAGAGAAAGGAAATCACGGAAGCTAATGTTGCGAAAGGGGTGAATACGATAACGAAACAGAGATCACAAACAATGGAAAATATGGAGAAATTGTTATTGGTGTGGATAAACCAAAAACTGCTAGTGGGTGATAGTGTTGTGCAATCCATCATATGTGAAAAAGCAAGGCAGTTGCATGCCGATCTTGTAAAGAAAAGCCAGCAAAGGCTGGTTCAAAAACTTCAAGAAGGTAAGTGGCATACACAGTGTTGTAAGGCATGGTGAGGGTGCCAGTTCAGATAAAGATGGGGCTGAAAAATTTGTGCGTGAGTTTAAAGAATATGTAGAGGCAGAAGAATTTAAACCCCAACAAGTGTTTAATTGTGACGAAACAGGCCTCTTTTGGAAGAAAATGCCAAGGAGGACCTACATCACGCAGGAGGAAAAGGCAATGTCAGGACACAAGCCTATGAAAGAAAGGCTAATTCTTATGTTATGTGCGAACGCTAGTGGGGATTTAAAAGTGAAGCCTTTACTCGTGTATCACTCTGAAAATCCCAGAGTGTTCAGGAACTACAGTGTTGACAAGAGTAAATTGAGTGTGTTTTGGAAGTCTAATGCTAAGGCATGGGTCACTAGGGAAATTTTCCTGGAATGGTTTAATCAAGTGTTTGGCCCCAGTGTGAAGAAATATCTATTGGAGAATAAATTGCCACTTAAGTGCCTCCTGGTAATGGACAATGCTCCTGGTCATCCTCAAGACTTGGAAGACCAAATGCCTAAGGAATTCAGATTTGTAAAAGTGAAGTTCTTGCCTCCTAACACCACTCCTCTCCTCCAGCCCATGGACCAGCAGGTCATTGCAAACTTCAAAAAACTGTACACCAAAGCAATGTTTCAAAGGTGCTTTGATGTAACCTCAGACACTAGATTGACCCTAAAAGAGTTCTGGAAGGCTCACTTCGATATCTTCCATTGCATAGGCCTTATAGATAAAGCTTGGCAGGAGTGACCTCCAGGACGATGAACTCTGCTTGGAGAAAGTTGTGGCCAGATTGTGTCCCAGAGAGGGATTTTGAAGGGTTTGAAGCTAACCCTGATGAGCCTATGGAAGTTGTGGAAAGTATTGTGGAATTGGGGACTTCTATGGGGTTGGATGAATGGAGAGGATGTGGAAGAGTTGGTGGAGGACCACAATGAAGATCTAACCACTGAAGAGCTGCAAGAGCTTGAGCTGCAACAACAACAAAACAGATCTGAGGAAATTGCTTCAGTGGAGGAAGAAAGATGTAAGGTGCCTTCTTCAGAGATTAAGGAGATTTGTGCAATGTGGAGTAGGGTGCAATCATTTGTGGAGGAACATCACCCTGACAAAGATGTTGCAATCCGTGCTGGCTACTTTTACAATGACAATTCCATGTCCCATTTAGGGACATTTTAAAGAGCCGCCAGATACAGAGCTCTCTGGAGAGATATTTAGTGCCACAGGTGTGCAGTGAATCACAAGCTGGTCCTAGTGGGATTAAAAGACAAAGAAGGGAAGTGACCCCAGATGAGGACTTGGTACCCAGAGTCCTTATGGAGGGGATTCCCTTCCAAAATTAGAGTCTCTACCCTCTCCCTCCTATCTCTCTTCCATCCAGCAACATCAGTCTTCAGTAAGGGTAAGTGCCACATTCATTTCATTCATTTGTTCATGTAAATCTATCTTTAAGGCCCCCCAAAAAAAAAATTTTCCAAACTTCTGGGTTTCTGGAACGGATTAATTGAATTTCCATTATTTCTTATGGGGAAAATAGTTTTGGTTTTCGTGGATTTTGGTTTTAGCCGATCCATCTGGAACGGATTAAAATCGAAAACCGAGGGATGACTGTATATATATATATATACAGTGGTACCTCGACTTACGATGGTCCCCAAACTCACCCTTTTATGTAAGTTTATTTTTTTAAACGCTTTTGTAAGTGTAATTTTGGGGATCTAAAAGGACTAGTCTATTTTATATCATTCCTTAAGGGGATAAATTCGTTTGGTAATGGCACTTGAACAGTATTCTGGAATGAAAAAATATCGTAAGTCGAGGTACCACTGTATATATATACACACCCCTATGGGTTTTCTTCTATTTTCTTACTAGTTCTTGTTCTTGTTTATTTCCTCTTATCTCCATGGGGAGGTGGAACAGAATTCTTCCTCCATAAGCCATGTGTCGAAGAGGCGACTAAAATGCCGAGACCAAGGGGCTAGTAACCCCTTCTCCTGTATACATTACTAAAGATGAAAAGAGAAACTTTTGTTTTTCTTTTTGGGCCACCCTGCTTCGGTGAGATACGCCCAGTTTGTTGAAAGAAGAAGAAAAAAAAGTTTTAGAGATAAATGGGTTGAGAAAGCCTAGGGAACATGGATTTGACAGTAAAAGCAGAATAGGGTAGTTAGTAGATGGGGAGTTGGAGGTATTGGGAAGATGGCAGGAATATTTTGAGGAACTGTTAAATATTGATGAAGAGAGGGAGGCAGTGATTTCATGCATTGACCAGGGAGGTATAACATCTTTTAACCCTTTACCAGGCCACGCATCAAATTTGAGACACTGCAACATTTGCAACCTATATTCTGATAATATAAGCAATTCTAAGACATATTTATTCTTGTTCATTTGTCAAGTTTATTTATTTTAGGCGCCTCTTAAATACCCTCTATGGCAGAATCAAATATGAGGCACACCTGGCCTGGTAAAGGGTTAAGAGTGAAGAACAACCAGATATGAGAGTGGGGTAGGTGCATGAGGCACCGAGTAGAATGAAACGTGGTACAGCAGCTGGAATTGATAGGTTCATGACAGAAATGTTAAAAACAAGTGGGGATATAGTTTTAGAGTGTTTGATATTTTTGTTCAATAAATGTTTGAAAGATGGGAAGGTGCCTAAGGACTGGCAGAGAAACTGCATACATAGTTCCTTTATATGAAGGGAGGAGGGAAACAAAATAATATGTAAAAATTATAGGGGAATAAGCCTACTGAGTATACCAGGTAAAGTGTATGGTAGGGTTATTATTGAAAGAATAAGGGGTAAGACGGAAAGCAGGATCACAAATGAACAAGGAAACTTTAGAATGGATAGATGTGTAGAGCAAGTGTTTACACTGAAGCATTTAAGTAAACAATATTTAGATAAAGGTAGGGAAGTTTTTGCTGCTTTTATGTATTTAGAAAAGATATATGATAGGGTGGATTGGGAAGCAAATGTAGCAGAGAGGGGTGGGATTAAATTATGCTGAATCAAATAAAAAATGGAAGTTGACGTGCAGTGAATTTTTGCTGATGATATTGTGCTTTTGGGAGATTCTGAAGAGAAGTTGCAAAGGTTAGTGGACAAGTTTCGGAGGGTGTGTAAAGGAAGTTGAAAGTGAGCATAGATAACAGTTAACAGTAAGGTGATGAGGGTATCAAACAAATTAAGTAAGGAAAAACTGGATATTAGATTGGAGGAAGTGAATATGTTCAGATATTTAGGAGTTTGGGGTTTGGACATACAGCAGGCATGTGTAAGCATGTTAGAAAGGAGTGGAGACAAATGGTTTTTGGGACTTGACGAGCTATTGGAGTGTGAGCAGGGAAGTGAAGGGATTCAGTGAAACCAGTTAGGCAGACTTGAGTCTTGGAGATGGGAGATACAGTGGCAGCAATCATAAGCAGGGGTTTGGGATATTTGCAGTTTAGAGTGACATCTAAACTGTCTTATCTGTGTGCCTCTGGTAAGACAGCGATAGTGTGAATGATGGTGAAAATGTTTCTTTTTTTGGATCACCCTGCCTCGGTGGAAGACAGCCAGCCTGTTAAAAAAAAAAGTTAATAAATGATCACCTTCATTTGCACAAGAAAATTATAAAACAAAGAGTAATACAAGTGGAATACTGCTGACAATAATAAAGAAGACAGGTTAAATAAGTTTTTATTCAGCTTCTTACATGTATTAGATTCTTAAAATTGTCTTGTAATTTATGTGTATATTAACCTAGGAAAACCCAGTAAAGTCAAACACTGACATATTTTCATTGGTTGATTTAAAACTTGATAAACCTCTACACAGAACGAAATACTGTCCCATTAAAAGCTTATCTGGAAATGTGTGCCAACACAAAAGAATGAAATTCTGATTAGTAACTTACCCTATCCCTCGCTGGTTAGAGCATGTATGATCCAAACAGCCTCCAACTAATACACCAGGCTTGTACAGTACAGCTGTCCCTGTTTCATTTACTTCAATGATGCTGCCATTGCTAATACAATCAATAAGACGAATAAAGTTTGCTTCATGCTCTGGAAAGATTGTAAGAAAATGTAAGTACTTATCATATCTCTAGACAACTGAATGTCTGTAATCTCACACACTTTACCAAGTAAGCAATCAGGGATGGAGAAGTCTCTGGTATTATCAAAAAATAAAAAATGATTATTGACATTATTTATGGTAATCCCCAGGCACTGAATGGCCCATAATAATAATAATAGTTTATTGAGACATGATACATAGTTGTACAAGGAGTTATAGTAGTGGGGTGTACATGCCAAAAGCCCCTTGTATGCAGAGCATACAATTAATTATGCTATAATAGACTAAAAGGTAAAAATTACAGTAAACAATTTACAATATAAGTATAATTGAGTATTTAAGCAATGAAATTTTAACATTACAATTTTGAAGCATAATAGTTTTACAATTTTGAAGCACTACAGTTTTATAATAGAACATAATCAATTTATTATACTATGTAGTAATACAATTTATCAAATCAGATCAATCAAATCAAATCAATGATTTGTATTGCAATAACAGTTCATATGGTCATTAGATGAGTTACTATGAGTACAAGAGAATGGATTATTCTATTTGGTAAAATCAAAGTTTGATAAGGTTGCACTAATTATAACGGGTTTATACATTTATGAGAGTCATACAGTGCCATGTATAACCCCATAAGCGTCATACAGTGTCTGGGGAATGTGAGACAATTATATTTGACCCAAGGAAAAAAGGGCACTGTAATTTCTTGAATAAAGAACCCTTTGCCAACATGACGGCACCTCTTTTAAAGGAAAATAAGCTATAAATTTAATTCTTACAGGTAAAGCCAACTAGCACTACTGGAAGATTTGGTAATAACTGAATGTTGATCCTTTTCATTTCTAAATTAGAGGGGGTGTCCACTTCAGGAAAAAAAATCTGTTGTATTGAAAGTTTCGATTAAGCAGATGTAGTCCGCTTAATTGACTGACTACTGGACATGGACAAACTCACAATAAAACAGACTTAATTTGCTGTATTGATGAACTACTGGATATATTAAAAATAAACTACAGTATTACCTGTAAATGTACTTGAAAAGGAAAGAGTTAAAAAGTATAGCACAGCACAATACTGTATAGTGCAGTATAGTCATTTTTCATACTTTTCTAATGGATAGATGAAGTTAAAGATGTATAATACAGTACAGTATGCCTATGTGATTTAGTGGTGAACCAGAATAACTTATTCTGAGTCAGAGGAGCTGGAAAGCTCCAGCAGTAACACTGCAGATGGTGCAATTGACAGTTAGGTAGATAGTGAGGGAGATGTAAATGGTTCAGTACATGTAGATGGCTGAGGAGATTTAGATGACTCAAGCTTACTGGCTAGCATTTTTACTGTACGTCATAGCAGAATGTGTAAGTTTTCTTTGCTTCTTCGAATGCTAGACACTGTTTTGCTACACCATACTCCTCACACACCCAGGCCACTGAAACGTCAGCCTTCAGCTTCCTTATTAATTCAAGCTTTTGCCTAACAGTTAAGGTCACATGCATCTTCTTGGCACTATCACTTGCTTTAGAGGCCATTGTTAATAACATTGTACAAGGTACTTCATAAGAAAATGAATACATCCAGGAAAAGCCTCAGACGGTACAAACTTGCAATTAAGTGAAGGCAGTCCATTTTATCAAACACACAGCTGGTCCATTCGATATAGTGGATTTAGTCTGCTTCATAGCTATTGTAATCAGACACCCCATTAAACATACATGAGTCTTTATCCAGCCATTTTTTTTTTGGTCTGTTTTAGCCAATATCTGCTGTATGGAGGTCTGCTTTATCAAATGTTTATAGTTAAATAAGTTTAACTTGTAGAATACTGAATGGATTTTAAATAGAGACAGAATTATATGTGCAAATGGTAAGAAACTTAATTAAGCATAACATAATCCACCCTAAAGTAACCTAATGCAACTTAACCTAACCCCACCATCAGTTTACATTGTTTACATTCACAGTGGTTAGCCAGGCCACAAACACTAAGTGCTGAATCACTCTGACAACTAGTGCTATAAATATTATTTTTGCTAATATCTCCTAAAATAACAGTTTGCTAAAGAAATAACTAACTGTGATGACAATGGCCTGAGTGTATTGTGAAATATAAAATAATGTCTGATATCTAGCCAAGACAGGACTCGCAGCAATGGTTTCAAGTTGGAAAAGTTCAGATTCAGGAAGAATATAGGAAAGCACTGGTTTGGATGAGTGGAACAAACTCCCGAGTACCGTCATAGGGGCTGGGACGTTGTGTAGTTTTAAAAATAGATTAGATAAATACATGAGTGGGTGTGGGTGGGTGTGAGTTGGACCTGACTAGCTTGTGCTGCTAGGTCTTATGCCGTGCTCCTTCCTTAAGGTGGGTCATTGGTCTAAGCCGGGAAGTGACATGGACCTGCCTCGCATGGGTCAGTAGGCCTGCTGCAGTGTTCCTTCTTTCTTATGTTCCGTCGAAGAGCATCCTTCAATAAACCAACTATTTTATTCAGATTATTAACCTGGAGGGTTAATAACCCAGGAAAACTCAAGAAAGCCACACTTTAGCTACTTCCACTGAGGCTGTTTGATCATCCCCAGGACACCACAAGATAATAGAAGCACTGCTGGAACAAGTGTAGAAGTCTTCAAGAGGAAACTAGATATATACCTCCATCAAGTGCCGGATCAAACAGGGTGTGATGGCTATGTTGGCCAGCAACAGGCTGGTTGACCAGGCAAGCCTGGCCTAGGGCCGGGCTGCGGGAGAAGGAAAACTCACGAAAATCATCAAAGGACACTACTAACCTCTTAGTCCAGGTTCGCTAGATGTAGTTCTAATGTTTCTAATTCTAACAGGCTTCCCACTTAAAGTTGCCAGAATTAACCTCTGACGAAAAAAATTACTGCCTTCATATGTTAGAATGCCTCCTACTTCCATTGTCCCTTTTTTCTTCAGGATACGTGCAGTTTCTTCAGGATACGTGAAGTTTCTTCGGGATACGTGCAGTTTCTTCAGGATACGTGAAGTTTCTTCGGGATACGTGCAATTCCTTCTTCAGAACACGTGCTGTTGTTGTTGGGTTTAAAAGGCCACTGACAGCTTACGCTGTATCCAGCCCGACTTCCCGATGTTCGGGGAATATTTGTTACCCAAAGTTGGGCGATGAAAGAAAATGGAACAGAACTCCTTTTGTAACTAGAAACAGAAACCAGAAGTTCCCAAGTATGCTAAGTGAGCCTCTCCTTACCAAGCCCCAAAAAGGGGATGCTCACCCCCCTCACCAGGGTTTAGGAACTGGCTTCTTACCAAAACCGTAGCCCTTCTCTAAAGTGCCCAGCGGGCACAAGTGTCCCAGAGAGAGAACAGTGGAAATTTGTCACCGATGTTCAGGCGACAGAAAACGTCCATACTCGACGAAGGTTTGCACGGAAGTCTTCATTGTTCCTCGTAGAGGTCTCTAATTTCTTTTTGTTGAAAAGTTTATAGAGCGACTGAAAGCTTGTGCTGCCTCTCGGTGTCCGGGAAAGAAACGTTGTTAGAATCTGGACAACGAAAACAGAATTTTTGTTGTGTTACCTGAGCGGCTACTGTATTTTGCACCCAGTGCTCACACTGTGAGCGGTAGCACAAATTAGATTTAGATTTTGCCACCGAAGTGGCTAGTTTATTGTGCACCTCATATCCATCCTGTGGACGGTAGCGCAAGAGCATATGGATACACAAAAGGCCTAGGCACTAGGCCCCCAAAAGGGTTAACAATTGTACATTTGGATTTATATCTACATTTCACTTATCTGTTACAAGCAAATTTAGGAAATTTGCTTAGTATAACTGGTATCTTATTTTCATTAATAAGTTGACCAAAGTAGTTAGACTGTTGGGTTTAGTCCTGACTCTTTCTCTTCTACTTCAGCTCTTCCTCTCACCAGCTATTCTTCTTCTGTCCCCACTTTCCCCTCGCCCCTAGTGGGTCCTTACCTGAGAGTCTGAACTAACTAACTATTAATAAGATATCTTTACATGTCACATAGGTTATTATACTGTCTATCTCTATATTCCTCAATAAGTGGACAGTTAAGCACATAGTGTCCAAGACAGTGACCATATGCCTGATCACATAATTTACATTTAGTTTGATCATCATCTGTGTCTCCCAAACTGCCAGAAGTACCTGTAGCCAAGCCTAAGCCTGGCCACTACAACATCAGTCAGTCTGTTCACATTGCAAGTTGCTCCACAAACATGCCCATTTATGCTCACGTTATCATGAGCACAGATAGGCACGTTCATGGAGATTAGATTTGGATTTATATCTACAGTTCACTTATCTGTTACAAGCAAATTTAGGAAATTTGCTTAGTATAACTGGTATCTTATTTTCATTTATAAGATATCTTGACATGTCACATAGGTTATTATACTGTCTATCTCTATATTCGTCAATAAGTGGACAATTAAGCACATAGTGTCCAAGACAGTGACCATATGCCTGATCACATAATTTGCATTTAGTTTGATCATCATTTGTGTGTCTCCCAAACTGCCAGAAGTACTTGTAGCCAAGCCTAAGCCTGGCCACTACAACATCAGTCAGTCTGTTCACATTGAAAGTTGCTCCATAAACATACTTATCTATGTTCATGTTATCATAGTGGGTTATAGATCTACTCAGGCTTCTAAATGCATTCCTATAGCAATCATTTTCATTATTTATTTCTCTCCTAATATTATTCCTAATGCTAGACACAGATATACCAAAGTTATATTCTACATTCTCCTTCTGGGTACTCTTCTTGGCTAACATATCAACTTTATCATGAAATAGTAATCCAATGTGTGATGGAATCCATAGCAATAGCACAAAGCTCATCTAATGAACATGTAAACTATAATTGCAATACAACTAATTGTTTTAATTTGTTTGATCTGATTTAATTAATTGCATTGCTGCAATAAATAAATTATTATGTTCAACTTATATTCAAATTTCACAACTTAAATACACAATTATACTTATTTTGTAAATTATCAACCATACTTTTTTACCATGTACAGTCTACTGTTAATTAATTTTAAGAATGCCCACAATGCTCAGCATATTAGGGGCTTTTGGCATGTACACCCCATTTATACCTAGAACTATGTAGTACATATTTGTATAATGTCTAAATAAAATTATTATTATTATTATTATTATTATTATTATTATTATTATTATTATTATTATTATTATTATTATTATTATTAAGCAACAGAATTACAAAGGCCATAAAGGATCTTTGCCAGATCTTTATCTGACATAGAAAGGAATAAAAAAAAATACCTGGAAAGCACACTCTCAGATCATAGGCACTAAAAACCTGAACAAAACTAGAGATATTGGCCTAACTAAACCCAACGAACCACAACTCCAGCCAATTGAAACAGCCAATGAGAGTGAGTATAAGAACAGCATTCCGACATCTCAATAAGGAATCGTTCAGGACCTGTTCACCATGTACGTTAGACCTATATTGGAGTATGCAGCACCAGTTTGGAACCCACACCTAGTCATTCACGTAAGAAAACTAGAGAAAGTGCAAAGGTTTGCAACAAGACTGGTCCCGGAGCTAAGGGGCATGTCCTACGAGGAGAGGTTAGGGGAAATCGACCTGACGACACTGGAGGACAGGAGAGATAGGGAAGATATGATAACGACATATAAAATACTGCGAGGAATTGACAAGGTGGACAGAGACAGGATGTTCGAGATGGGACACAGCAACAAGGGGTCACATCACAGGGATGTTAGGAAGTATTTCTTCAGTCACAGAGTTGTCAGGAAGTGGAATAGTCTGGGAAGTTATGTAGTGGAGGCAGGATTCATACATAGCTTTAAGAAGAGGTACGATAAAGCTCATGGAGCAGGAAGAGTGACCTAGTAGCGACTAGTGAAGAGGCGGGGACAGGAGCTATGAATCGACCCCTGCAACCACAACTAGGTGAGTGCAACTAGGTGAGTACCAAAGTCACCCTGCTTATTAATTCATTAAAAAACAAACAAGGAAATTTAACTCAAGTTCCACCACTACTGTTCCAACGAGACGTTCATGTCTTCTCACACACTATTACATTACTTCTTTAACAAATCACTAGAAACCAGCACTTTCCCTACATTACTCAAGATAGCACTGCGTTAGATATTATGTGGAGGATTTTCCACAAGAGCACAATCTTAAATTAACTTTCCACTCACATAACTGAGATTTTAGATTTAGATTTTGCCACCGAAGTGGCTAGTTTATTGTGCATCCCATATCCATCCTGTGGACGGTAGCACAAGAGCATATGGATACACAAAAGGCCTAGGAACTAGGCCCCAAAAGAGTTAACAGGTGTACATATGGATTTATATCTTCATATCTACAGTTCACTTATCTGTTACAAGTAAATTTAGGAAATTTGCTTAGTATACCTGGTATCTTATTTTCATTAATAAGATATCTTGATATGTCACATAGGTTATTATGCTGTCTATTTCTGTATTCCTCAATAAGTGGACAATTAAGCACATAGTGTTCAAGACAGTGACCATATGCCTGATCACATAATTTGCATTTAGTTTGATCATCATCTGTGTCTCCCAAACTGCCAGAAGTACTTGTAGCCAAGCCTAAGCCTGGCCACTACAACATCAGTCAGTCTGTTCACATTGCAAGTTGCTCCATAAACATACTTATCTACGTTCATGTTATCATAGTGGGTTATAGATCTACTCAGGCTTCTAACTGCATTCCTATAACAATCATTTTCATTATTTACTTCTCTCCTAATATTATTCCTAATGCTAGACACAGATATACCAAAGTAATATTCTACATTCTCCTTCTGGGTACTCTTCTTGGCTAACATATCAACTTTATCATGAAGGAGTAATCCAATGTGTGATGGGATCCATAGCAATTGTACATTAATTCCTTTGTCCAGGATTTTTCAGTATCTATACCTGGCTTCTCCAATGAGCATGTTGTTGGAGTCATTATATGAGTTACAGTTAGGCGACCTGCTGTGACTTAAGTCCCACTTACCTCGTCCAAATTACTTGCAGGTAATAATTCAGGTAATGCTCTGTATGCTTCCTGCAGGTGATTTACTCACATAATAATAATTATTCACAATAGTCTCCTAACAGGAAAGCAATATGAATATTGGCCAATATCTAGCTACCTTACAGCAAATCACTTTAAGCCAATAATAATTCAACAAAAGGCCACAGTACGAATGGTCACAGTCTTCTGCCAGACAACACTCCTCCCCCCCTCTACTCTTCCAACTTACTATACTATTAAGGTATTACCGTGCGTAATACGTACATAACAATAAATTCTAATATTAATCCTGACCTGAAGCACTTACTTGATAGTTGCCCATAGACATAATTGTACTAGATACAAAAATCTCTATGACATACCCAAAATTTTAAAGTCCCTGCCAGAAATCTCCAGAGCCACACTCTCTGCCAACATCTTCAAAACTGGCGTAAAAAAAAAAAAAAAAACTTTCCCTAATATATTCCAACAACAACTAAATATGATAAAACTTTATATTCGTATTCTCATTGCCACAAACATATGAAAAATTATATATTCTTATGCTCATTATCTGTAATCCTCACACCTATTAAATATAGTGAATGTGTTCAAAATATGTTAATATGCTAGAAACCTCAATACCTGTAATCATAATCCAACCTGTAATCCTTAAAACAATTAAAACTAACAACTGTTATATTGAATGTACTTTAATACGTTATTAAATTCTCCTGTGTTCCTTGTAATTCCTAAATTTATTGTTATAACCACTTAGAGACCGCATATATATATATATATATATATATATATATATATATATATATATATATATATATATATATATATATATATATATATATATATATATATATATATATATATATATATATATATATATATATATATATATATATATATATATATATATATATATATATATATATATATATATATATATATATATATATATATATAATATATATATATATATATATATATATATATATATATATATATATATATATATATATATATATATATATATATATATATATATATATATATATGCATGCAAGACACCACTATGAAAAATAGAGGAATTCCAAGCTTTCGTGACTACTCACATTATCAAGGAACTATGATAATGTGAGTAGTCACAACCTGGAATTCTCTATTTTCATAGTGTTGTCTTGCATATTTTGATATCACCTGTTTACTGTGATCTTTTATATATATATATATATATATATATATATATATATATATATATATATATATATATATATATATATATATATATATATATATATATATATATATATACATGATATATATATATATATATATATATATATATATATATATATATATATATATATATATATATATATATATATATATATATATATATATATATATATGTAAGCAATCGATCAGTTATTGCCTTATTAGTCTTAGGATAGGCTTAAGTTTGCCCGAAATGCTCTGCATACTAATGGGCTTTTTGCATGCACGCCTAAATGTCACCCACCTCTGTACAAACATTTTATCATGCTGGAATAAATAATCAGAATCTGAATATCATCATGTCTTCTTTTGCAGATGATACTAAAATCTGCATGAGTGTCATCCACTGAGGACACGGTAAATCTCCAAGCGGATACGAATCAAGTTTTCCAGTGGTCCTCGAAAAAGAATATGATGTTCAACGAGGACAGACTTCAAGCACTCCGTAATGGAAAACTTGGGGAAATAACGTTTTCGTCCAGCTTGCACAATACCAAGTTACACTGAAGCAAGAAATAAAGGAGGTCACGAAATATACAAGGGGTGGGGGAAAGGGAGTGGTTGAATGGGAGGTGTAAAAGTAGAGGTGGTGGCAGTAGTAGTAGTAGAGGTGGTGGCAGTAGTAGTAGTAGAGGTGGTGGCAGTAGTAGTAGTAGAGGTAGAGTTAGAAGTAATAGTGCAGCAGTGGTGGAGGTAGAAATAAGAAAGTAGCAGTAGTAGTGGAAAGCTAGAGGAAAAATATCATGGCAGAAAGTTCGGTTTTGTAATAAGACTGTAGTCGTAACTGAGGTGGTTCATAAACGCGAGAGAATAGTGGATAGTATTAATATCATATTTTGTAACATACTAAGGTTCTAATGTTACACTTTATCCCACAAGATGGTTCAAATGTCGCATTTTATTCCACAGGATGGTTCTGGTATATTTTATCCCACTGGATGGTTCTGGTATATTTTACCCCATAGGATGGTTCTGGTATATTTTATCCCACTGGATGGTTCTGGTATATTTTATCCCACTGGATGGTTCTGGTATATTTTACCCCATAGGATGGTTCTGGTATATTTCATCCCACAGGATGGTTCTGGTATATTTTATCCCACTGGATGGTTCTGGTATATTTTACCCCATACGATGGTTCTGGTATGTTTTATCCCACAGGATAGTTCTGGAATATTTTATCCCACTGGATGGTTCTGGTATATTTTATCCTATAGGATGGTTCTGGTATATTTTATCTCACTGGATGGTTCTGGTATATTTTATCCCACTGGATGGTTCTGGTATATTTTACCCCATAGGATGGTTCTGGTATATTTCATCCCACAGGATGGTTCTGGTATATTTTATTCCACTGGATGGTTCTGGTATATTTTATCCTATAGGATGGTTCTGATATATTTTATCCCGTGGTGGTGATTTAACCTGCCAAAGATACTTATAACCCAGCCGGAGGCGGGCGGCAGTGACATCCAAGAGTCTGCTTATTTTAGATGCACCATAGACATGTGGCTCCTCCTGCATGAGGGAATGATGATAGATGGACTGACTGGTGTCAATCTCCCTAAGTGTAAAGTCAATAAAGTTCAATTGAAGTTCTTTTCTTATTATTGTTCTCAAACTGCTAACTTACAGGCCAAGATTGTAATCTACTCCCTCTTTGAAAGCATACAGCTTAGAAGACGGAGATGAGAAATTGCCATGGCTTAAGAGAAACCCTCTTTCTCAGAAAATTATGAGAATAAGTAGGCTGCAGGATGGATTGTTATGGTCAGTTGGAACATACACTGGGCATTCTGTTCTTGACATAAGAAAGAAGAGCACTGCAGCATGCCTACTGGCCCATGCGAGGCAGGTCCAACTCACACCCACTCATGTATTTATCTAACCTATTTTTAAAACTACACAAGGTTTTGGCTTCAATGACGGTACTCAGGAGTTTGTTCCACTCATCCACAACTCAATTATCAAACCAGTGCTTTCCGATATCTTTTCTGAATCGAAAGTTTTCCAACTTGAAACCATTGCTGCGAGTTCTGTCTTAGTTAGATATTTTTAACACATTATTTACATTTCCTTGATTTATCCCCGTTTTCCATTTGTACACCTCAATCATATCTCTCGCCTTTCTTGAGAGTGAAGATTCAGGGCTCTCAGTCTATCCTCGGCAATATCTGGCTAGCTTGCCAGAGCCTCAACAATTTCTTCATTGTTATAGTGAAGAGATTAATTGCCGTACTTGTAAATGCTGTCCCGCTATATATACCGAGGTTGGAAGCTCTCTGTAGTCAATTGTTAATTTAGCTATATTACAAGGATAACGTCTTCGACCGCGAGCAGGAAGGCCACGAGTAGGAGGGGGAAAGGGTTATTTTAGAATTAAGTAATGAATAGAGGTTGGGGGTACACTCAGTTCTTCGGGGGAGGGGGAAAAAAATCTTCCAGAATCGTGTCACTACGATTTCGGGAGACATGTTTTCCAGAATATGTTATTGTACACAGTGTAGGGAACAGTTTAGTGGCTGAGATGTTCCCAAATACACTACCTATATAGTGTGAGTGTCAACTTAGTGGTTGGAGTGTTCTAAACACAGTAGTGTATATAGTATGGGAGTCAACTCAGTGTTCCACAATGCACAATCGCATTTACATATAGAGTATGTAATTTAGTGGAGACTAACTTTAAGGCCAGGGTGATGATTCCTGGCGGAGGGAGAGCAGGAGCAACCACTCACATTCTATTTTCACCAGTAATGAAGAAGTGGGCAATTCAGTGGAGGTGCCTTCATGCCAGTGAGGGATTCTTGATCCAAGGAATTGGAGCTACCTCACCCTTAGATCCGGTCAGATTATCTTCCACACACAATGTGCTGTATGATTCAAAGTGTTTCATATATTTCTACGATTGATTGAATAATAAAGAAGTCTTTTAAAATATATAACTTGTTGAAATACAGTAATTGTGGCCCATCAATATTAATGCAGGTAAAATATTGTTTAGTTACATATATATTTATTCCTTGATGCCAGTGAGGGGCTCTTGATCCAAGGAAAAAGATTAAACCTCCCCTCCCTTGGATCGAATCTGATTGCCTCGCATTTCGGGCAAACTTAATCCTAACTTAAGACTAAACGACGAAGGATCAAGACTCCACTACTGTTGTGCTGAATAACCCATGCGGATTTATTGTCTCAGATAATATTAATAATAATAATAATAATAATAATAATAATAATAATAATAATAATAATAATAATAATAATAATAATAATAAGTTAAGACTAAAAGGACAATAAACATTTTATATACATGTACATAAAGTTAGTTTTAGTTTAATATCTTTATTATGCCCCCCATACCCATCCTGTGGGCGGTAGTCAAAGGATTACAAAGGTACATAATGGGTCCAGGGACTGGGTTCCAAAGTTTTGATACATGAACAAGTTACAAAGGTAATGAACTCCAGGTAATGAACTCCATGTAATGAACTCCATGTAATGAACTCCATGTAATGAACTCCATGTAATGAACTCCAGGTAATGAACTCCAGGTAATGAACTCCAGGTAATGAACTCCATGTAATGAACTCCAGGTAATGAACCCCAGGTAATGAACTCCAGGTAATGAACCCCAGGTAATGAACTCCATGTAATGAACTCCAGGGAATGAACTCCAGGTAATGAACTCCATGTAATGAACTCCAGGTAATGAACTCCATGTAATGAACTCCATGTAATGAACTCCAGGTAATGAACTCCAAGTAATGAACTCCATGTAATGAACTCCAGGTAATGAACCCCAGGTAATGAACTCCATGTAATGAACTCCAGGGAATGAACTCCAGGTAATGAACTCCATGTAATGAACTCCAGGGAATGAACTCCATGTAATGAACTCCAGGTAATGAACTCCAGGTAATGAACTCCAGGTAATGAACTCCAGGTAATGAACTCCAGGTAATGAACTCCATGTAATGAACTCCAGGTAATGAACCCCAGGTAATGAACTCCAGGCAATGAACTCCAGGTAATGAACTCCATGTAATGAACTCCATGTAATGAACTCCAGGTAATGAACTCCAGGTAATGAACTCCATGTAATGAACTCCAGGTAATGAACTCCAGGTAATGAACCCCAGGTAATGAACTCCAGGTAATGAACCCCAGGTAATGAACTCCATGTAATGAACTCCATGTAATGAACTCCATGTAATGAACTCCAGGTAATGAACTCCAGGTAATGAACCCCAGGTAATGAACTCCATGTAATGAACTCCATGTAATGAACTCCATGTAATGAACTCCAGGTAATGAACTCCATGTAATGAACTCCAGGTAATGAACCCCAGGTAATGAACTCCAGGTAATGAACTCCATGTAATGAACTCCAGGTAATGAACTCCAGGTAATGAACTCCAGGTAATGAACTCCATGTAATGAACTCCAGGTAATGAACTCCAGGTAATGAACTCCAGGTAATGAACTCCAGGTAATGAACTCCAGGTAATGAACTCCAGGTAATGAACTCCAGGTAGATCTGGTCACAATCATGACCAAGTTACAAGGTAATGAAGACATCAAAGATATACACAAATGCCAACATTTATACGTAAACTTAAATATATGCAACATGCTGCTGTGAAGTCAGTAATTTTTTTTTGAACTTTGACCTACTTGATAGTATCATTTTTCTGATGGTGTAGAAAGGTGTGGTCCTTACTCAAGGGTGACCACTGACTTTAATAACACGTTGGGTGCAGGAGGATGTGTCCATCTTAAGGTTGTCATGGATGCTTTACTAACACCTCGGGTACAGCACTACGTAAAGATGTCAAAAATAATTGATGCCTTGGGATGATGGTATTATCCAGTGTACCTCCCAAATGAAGTCAAAAAGTTAATATCGAGTCTAAACACACTTCTACTTGAACATTACTCACCTGAGAAGTATGAAGACATGCTAATTGATCACACATTGAGGTCCGTGGTTTGATCCCCGGTTCGGGTGGAAACATTAGGACATGTTTCTTAGGACACCTGCTGTCCCTGTTCACCTAGCAGTAAAATAGATACCTGGGTGTTTGGCGACTGGTGTGGGTCGCATCCTGGGGACAAAATTGACCTAAACTACCGAAATGCTCTGCATAACCAGGGGCTTTCTAGAGAGTATTATGTCACTGACGTCAGTACACCTGTATACGTTGTACATGTGCTTGTACAAATAAAGATTATTATTATTTTTATTATTATTATTTATTATTATTATTATTATTATTATTATTATTATTATTATTATTATTATTATTATTATTATTATTATTATTATTATTATTTTTATTATTATTATTATTATTATTATTATTTTTATTATTATTATTATTATTATTATTATTTTTATTATTATTATTATATACAAGTCTGGAGTTTGCGAGGCTTGTTGCAGAACATTAAACTTGTATCGAAACTTTATGAATATCTCGTTGAACAGTAATCTTCGGAGGCGAACCTTACGGTTTATTTGGTTCTATTGCACAGTGCAGTATGTTTGGCTGCAAGAGAGGGAGGTGGGGGACGTCTTGAAACATGTCTGTCACTGAAGTGAGGGAGATGCAGGGTCTCGTGAAGCCAGCTGTAGGTTTGATCTCGGCCCACCACATGGCAGCACCAGACCAAAGTGACACATGGTGCGAATTACAAGACCATTAGTTTCATCACTCGGATATGCTACATACAGTCATCTCTACCGTGACA
This sequence comes from Cherax destructor, assembly GCA_009830355.1. NCBI lineage: Eukaryota > Metazoa > Arthropoda > Malacostraca > Decapoda > Parastacidae > Cherax > Cherax destructor. Next base: position 38,944 of record WNWK01007683.1, on the reverse strand, counting down.
AATGATGGATAAAAGTCTTTCGAAAAGAATGGAGTACTGTCGTGACTGCTAGGCATGAATGGTAAAACATTATATAAGAACAAAGGGGGAGGGGTACTAAAAATAAAAATTGTGTAAATTGGTGCAGTGAACCAGACAGGGGGCCACTGCAAGCAGGAACTCTGGCCGGAGTAAACACGCCATCCTAGGACTGAACCCGCAGATGGTGCAACACATCAGGAGACACCACTATGGCTGGTCTGCGTAGCTGGACACGGTTCTTAACTGGGAACCCAGTCACTGCAGGGTTCTCTTAACTAGTACAGTCCCAGGCCATAAGAACCATAGGAATTTCGAAGTAGAAGAATTTTCTCTTTAGATCCTGTTAGGGCATGACTAAAGGATGAGTAAAATCTTGGGTAGATATGTGGCATCCCTGGCATTTTTTTTTTTTTTTTTTTTTGCATATACGTGAAATGGCTAGTTTTGAACTTCATAACTTTCTGTATTTTTCATTATAACTATACCAAATCTGATGTGGTTTTTTGTATTCGTTAGAAATTTGTACTGATAAAAAAAAAAATAATCAAAGGCTTACGTGAAACAGAGTTAGGTTGAAGTTTACATTTGTGGAAATTTGTCTTTGGACTGCCTCCTTGTAAGCTGCCCCCTGGCAAGCACTGTTGACACCGACACTCTGAGATTACTCCTCTCAGACTCACAAGTGGCTTATGGGAGAGATTTCCAAATAACTGCAGCTGCAAGAATTCCCCACCTACATGCAGGACTAAAAAAGGGGTTAACTTACTTGATGGAGAAGAATTTGTCACCTAGTCTTCCAATCTCCCTAAGCCTTAGTCCCCTTCAGATCACCACGTGCAGGGAAGACTTAATTCTGCAAGAATTCAAGTGGTATTAGTGTCCTGCCTGCATCTTAGAGTTCCCTGGTTTCAAAGGATATTCCCTAAGCTATATTTATGTAGTAAGTGACACTAGTTTCTAGATACACACACAACCCGCACATAAAAAAGAGGAGCTTACGACGACGTTTCGGTCCGACTTGGACCATTTACAGTCACTTTGTAAATGGTCCAAGTCGGACTGAAACGTCGTCGTAAGCTCCTCTTTTCTATGTGCGTGTTGTGTGTGTATTGTTCCAGTCACGCTATTGTGACTTTTTTGTTATTAGCTTCTAGACTAATACTTAAGGGGGATTGCCCATAATTATTACCTTATAGTGGGCGTTCGCCTGCTTATAACCCACAGCTTAAATGACCCACCTTCCTCCGAATATCGCCGGCCAGCTATACTAAGAGAAATGAAAGGTATTGTCTTACTGCGGGGGCCTGGGCCAGAGACGAATATCCACAGTAAGTCAGTAAGCCTCTGTGATTCTTTATTCCCAGGCAAGTATTTTGTAGGCATGTGGGGAACCGAGCTCTAGCTCTTAGTACCTTGTTGTCACCACGTTGTCCAGTCCAAGAAGAACGCAGGTCATGCGTTGTGAGACCCACACTGTCTGTCTTCAGCATGGGATTGCCATTTCTCGTTGGCTTATATAACCTAATGTTCGCCTACTGAGGCCTAAATCTACCTATGTTAAGGTCCTAGAACTACATTATTAATATCTAAAGTTGCCTCAATTATCCTAATATTAGTCACTAACTGTACAAACCTACCTAGCCCTTCCTAGGAGAGTAAATCTATCAATTAATATGTGCAATTTCACTACCTTCGCCAACTCGTGAGTGCGTGTGTTTGTTTGGGGTTCGTGTGTGGGTTCATAAACTCAGAGGACCTATCCGTGGTATGTTTAAGGCTTCATACAGCTTATTTACCCTGTGGAACTTGAGGAACCAAAAAGTTTCCACAACATTATTGTAGTAACTTTTGTCTTGGAAGGTTGGTAGCAATGATAAATATGTTAATAACAGTGGTAAACATGTTGGTAGCAATGGTAAATATGTTGGTAGCAGTGGTAAACATGTTGGTAGCAGTGTTAAACATGTTGGTAGCAGTGGTAAACATGTTGGTAGCAGTGGTAAGCATGTTGGTAGCAGTGGTAAACATGTTGGCAGCAGTGGTTAACATGTTGGCAGCAGTGGTAAACATGTTGGTAAATTAGACACATATGCAACACTTGGGTATCTTTATTAAGGAAACGTTTCGCCACACAGTGGCTTCATCAGTCCATATAAAGGAGAATCGTGAAGAACAGGAGTAGTTTGAGGTGTTCAATCCCTCAATCTTGAGTCGATGTTGTCAGTCCATCAATCTTGAATAGAATACAAGTGTTGCATATGTGTCTAATTTACCAACTCGTCGGTTCTCTGAACCATTCATTTACATCCTGTCTGACACAGCAACATCTTGGTGTCTTAATACAGGGATTTCTTCGCTTGCCTATTCCTTGGGCACGACTTACTTCCACATTGGACAAATGTGACACCTCCTACAACTGCTGCACCTCTCCTGTCTACAGTATATAAGCTTCCTCTACGCACATATGCTGTATTCTATTCAAGATTGATGGACTGACAACATCGACTCAAGATTGAGGGACTGACCACCTCAAACTCCTCCTGTTCTTCACGATTCTCCTTTCTATGGACTGATGAAGCCACTGTGTGGCGAAACGTTTCCTCAATAAAGATACCCAAATGTTGCATATGTGTCTAATTTACCAACTCGTCGGTTCTCTGAACCATTCATTTACAGTGGTAAACATGTTGGTAGCAGTGGTAAACATGTTGGTAGCAGTGGTAAACATGTTGGTAGCAGTGGTAAACATGTTGGTAGCAGTGGTAAACATGTTGGTAGCAGTGATAAACATGTTGGTAGCAGTGGTAAATATGTTGGTAGCAGTGGTAAACATGTTGGTAGCAGTGGTAAACATGTTGGTAGCAATGATAAATATGTTGGTAGCAGTGGTAAACATGTTGGTAGCAGTGGTAAACATGTTGGTAGCAGTGGTAAACATGTTGGTAGCAGTGGTAAACATGTTGTAGCATGGTAAACATGTTGAGCAGATAAACATGTTGGTAGCAGTGTAAACATGTTGGTAGCAGTGGTAAACATGTTGGTAGCAGTGGTAAACATGTTGGTAGCAGTGGTAAACATGTTGGTAGCAGTGATAAACATGTTGGTAGCAGTGGTAAACATGTTGGTAGCAGTGGTAAACATGTTGGTAGCAGTGGTAAACATGTTGGTAGCAGTGATAAACATGTTGGTAGCAGTGGTAAACATGTTGGTAGCAGTGGTAAACATGTTGGTAGCAGTGGTAAACATGTTGGTAGCAGTGGTAAACATGTTGGTAGCAGTGATAAACATGTTGGTAGCAGTGGTAAACATGTTGGTAGCAGTGGTAAACATGTTGGTAGCAGTGGTAAACATGTTGGTAGCAGTGGTAAACATGTTGGTAGCAGTGGTAAACATGGCATCAGGTTGTCAAGTCGATATTACACTTTTGTTTCTGATTTCCACAACCATCGTTGCCAAATTAGCCATTTTTATAGTAAATCTATGGATTTCATTAAAAAGTTAGTTATTAATTTTTGTCTGTGTAAATTGGGGTTATTAAAATATATCTAAACTTACGTAATGATAATTAAACATTTGAAAACTAATTATTTAAAAAATCTTTATTCAAATGTGTAAAAAATCATTAACGTTGATTTTCTTCAGTTTCAGATTCAATAAAAATGATAACTGGTGTACAACTTTTTCTTTTAACTGACTCAATACGTATGAAATGGAGGATAACAAGCTACTTGTTGGCCTTCACCCGTGCCGAGGAAGTGCAGCTTCATAAGATGCTGACATTTCAAAATACAGTATATTTTATGCCAAAAACATAACAAGGAGACGACAACAACTACAACAGAAGGAAGACAAAAAATCTTGGCTGTAGCTGAAATACGGCAAGATGATGTTTTGAAATGAATTAATCTCTTTGGACGTGACTGAGTTTTCGTTTCATTGTTCAAATTCATGCTATAAATCTTACACATTGAAGAAAACGTTACTTATGAAAAAGAGAATGTCAGATGAAGACCCACTCAAAGATCCAGCAACAACGACATGTAGAAGACTGAGTTGATGTTCTTTCTTGTATCGAACCATTGCCTAAGGTGGATCCTACAGATCTTCCATGTATTATTTGTGGAAAACAGAAACACAGCAACATCATAGTAAAATATCGAATAAGTGAAACTTATCGGGCTAAAATATTTCTTGCTGTCACTCTTGTTCTTCAATGACGATGTATACATCAGAACTTGTCATCTTGAAGACGAATAATAAGATAAGATAAGATTTCTTCGGATTTTTAACCCCGGAGGGTTAGCCACCCAGGATAACCCAAGAAAGTCAGTGCGTCATCAAGGACTGTCTGTCTTATTTCCATTGGGGTCCTTAATCTTGTCCCCCAGGATGCGACCCACACCAGTCGACTAACAACCCAGGTACCTATTTGCTGCTAGGTGAACATGACAACAGGTGTAAGGAAACACGTCGAAATGTTTCCACCCGCCGGGAATCGAACCCGGGCCCTCCGTGTGTGAAGCGAGAGCTCAAGCCACCAGACCACCGGGCCACCTGCTGTGTTTGGAGCTGATTTGTACTACCACAAACACTGTCGTGAAGCGTATCTCCAAAGATATACAAAACAAAGTCAGTAAAATGATAAACAACCAACGCAAACCAAAGGTCAAACAATAGAGGACATTCCACCACTTCTTATAGACATTCTGCATAGTGGCTGTGGTCTAACACTGAGTGAGATCCCTGGTTATGCCTACAAACGGTCCGGAGAACATCCACGTACAAATAAAGAAGTAAAATTGTACATGATAAAAATATCTGGGGATAATATTCAGTTCTGCAGACAACAACAACAAAATCAGCCCCTGCTTGTATACTCATCGAAGCTCACTGTTAATCAAGTAGCACACAAACTACGTTCAGTAGACTGTTAGGAGGCTGGCTAATTGATCAGACAATCGCTCCTGGAAACGAATTTCAGCCTTGACGATGAGTTTGGGGATGCAAACCAGCTAGAAAAATACATGGAAAAAACACCAATCCCACACCCACTAATTGATTTCTTGTCTCATGTATTTCATGTGGATAAACTGACCATCCTGTGCCTCAGTCAACCGTGTACGCCTTCAACTGAAGAGGAAGAAGAACCAGACAATGATGAAATAGAAGAGATCGATTGAAAAGCACAAACTGCTATAACATGCAGAATCAAAGTTCTTTTTCAAATATTGTTCTTCAATGTTCACAAAGGAAGAAAGAATACTCCTCGGCATCTAATGACTGGCCTCAATTCACGAGAAGTGTAAGTGCAATTTCTATATTCAACAAAGCTAGATTATCAGTAAGCTACGATGAGATTATATAATCCCGTCGACACCTTGCACCATGAAGACATGTTCGGTGAACCCTGTTCTTCCGGGTTATTTTACCAGAAGCAACTTCACTGTATTTTTAACCATGAAGAGGCAAGTCTCTCAGGTCTGAGGGGGAACCCATGTTACTGTAATGGTCTTATTTCAGGAAGCTCCAAGCGTAATTTCCAGCAAACCAAAGCTGTCAACTAGTTCATAATAAACTTGGGAAACGGTCTGTTGCTCTACTTCCATGTCAGCAAGTTAGAAATGATTGCAGGCCATTTCAGCAGATTTCAAAATCATTGAAGAGGCTAATATTTTAACCAAGGGGTGGAATCAAGAAGACAGAGACAGTGATAAGTATGTTGCAAGCTGTTGGCATTCATGCTATCATCTGAAAAGCTAATGTTCCGCTACAACATGTTGGTTTTCTCCCAATACTGTCTTACCCTGTGACAGCATACGTTAGTGTGTATTCTCGCATAAGGAACTTTCAAAGCTAGCTTATACATCTCGATCGACGAGCACTGCCAGCTGCATGTAATGGAGGAGTTTTCTATTTTGCAAATGCAAAAAGTTTCGTGACAATCAGGAGCATGTAGAAAGTATCGAAAAGGACCATTATCACGATGACCGTGACCCTGACGTAAGTGACTTACCACACATCAACGTCATCACTGACCTCACAGATAAATCAATATTTTCCCTACATTTATAGAAACGTTGACAAAAACATATAAACATTTATTTAAAAACTTATGGAAATATTCTTGTATAAATTTAATCATTCTCAAATTTTTGTGTCTTGTTATGCTTTCTCTATTATTTAACTTTAGCGGGTTTTTTAATTTTATAGGCCAGGTGTGTGTGTGTGTGGGTAGGTGTTTGTGACGGCTGTGGAAGGGGGCAGAAATATGAGGCAGTTGTGAAGGGCTAGTATTTGAGTAACGTGTGTGGACCAAATGTGCAGGACAGGCGTGTGTATGAGACAGGCAGGTGTATGGGACAGATGTGTGAGGCACGTGTGTTAGGCATGTGTGTGGGCAGATGTGTAGTGCAGGCGTTTGGTATAGGTGTATGGAGAACGAGTTGGGGGACAGGTGTGGTTAGTACGGGTGTGTAGGGCATATGAGTGAGGACAGATGTGTGAGATAATAGGTGAATACAAACAGGAAGTGCGTCTCTCCCGCGCTCAGCAGACAGAGGATCAAGCCTCCACCACGTCTTGCGCTGAATGACCCACATGGGTTTAAGATAAGATAAGATTTCTTCGAATTTTTAACCCCGGAGGGTTAGCCACCAGGATAACCCAAGAAAGTCAGTGCGTCATCGAGGACTGTCTGTCTTATTTCCATTAGGGTCCTCAATCTTGTCCCCCAGGATGCGACCCACACCAGTCGACTAACACCCAGGTACCTATTTGCTGCTAGGTGAACATGACAACAGTTGTAAGGAAACACGTCGAAATGTTTCCACCCCGCCGGGAATCAAACCCGGGCCCTCCGTGTGTGAAGCGAGAGCTCTAGCCACCAGACCACCGGGCCACCTGCAGAGGTTGGTGGATGAATTTGGTAGGATATATCTGGTGTCTTTTTTCTGTCTCATAAACACGCTGGATAACAGGTATATCTAGCTACTTCTACTTACACTTTAGGTCACACTACACTGGCATACACATGCATATATATACATACACACATCTAGGTTTTTCTTCTTTTTCTTAATAGCTCTTGTTCCTTTTATTTTCTCTATTGTCCATGGGGAAGTGGAAAAGAATCTTTCCTCCGTAAGCCATGCGTGTCGTATGAGGCGACTAAGATGCCGGGAGCAATGGGCTAGTAACCCCTTCTCCTGTACAAATCTACTAAAAACGAGAAGAAGAAAAACTTTATAAAATTGGGTTGTCTGAATGTGCGTGGATGTAGTGCGGATGATAAGAAAGAGATGATTGCCGATGTTATGAATGAAAAGAAGTTGGATGTCCTGGCCCTAAGCGAAACAAAGCTGAAGGGGGTAGGCGAGTTTCAGTGGGGAGAAATAAATGGGATTAAGTCAGGAGTATCTGAGAGAGTTAGAGCTAAGGAAGGGGTAGCAATAATGTTGAAGGATCAGTTATGGAAGGAAAAGAGGGAATATAAATGTGTAAATTCAAGGATTATGTGGATTAAAATAAGGGTCGGATGCGAAAAGTGGGTCATAATAAGCGTGTATGCACCTGGAGAAGAGAGGAGTGTAGAGGAGAGAGAGATTTTGGGAGATGTTAAGCGAATGTATAGGAACTTTTGAACCAAATGAGAAGTAATTGTGGTAGGGGACCTAAATGCTAAAGTGGGAGAAACATGCAGAGAGGGTGTAGTAGGTAAGTTTGGGGTGCCAGGTGTAAATGATAATGGGAGCCCTTTGATTGAACTTTGTATAGAAAGGGGTTTAGTTATAGGTAATACATATTTTAAGAAAAAGAGGATAAATAAGTATACAAGATATGATGTAGGGCGTAATGACAGTAGTTTGTTGGACTATGTATTGATAGATAAAAGACTGTTGAGTAGACTTCAGGATGTACATGTTTATAGAGGGCTACAGATATATCAGATCACTTTTTAGTTATAGCTACAGTGGGAGTAAAAGGTAGATGGGATACAAGGAAAATAGAATCAGTAAGTAAAAGAGAGGTGAAGGTTTATAAACTAAAAGAGGAGGCAGTTAGGGTAAGATATAAACAACTATTGGAGGATAGATGGGCTAGTGAGAGTGTAGGCAATGGGGTCGAAAATGTATGGGGTAGATTTAAAAATGTAGTGTTAGAGTGTTCAGCAGAAGTTTGTGGTTACAGGCGAGTGGGTGCGGGAGGGAAGAGGAGCGATTGGTGGAATGATGATGTAAAGAGAGTAGTAAGGGAGAAAAGTTAGCATATGAGAGGTTTTTACAAAGTAGAAGTGATGCAAGGAGGGAAGAGTATATGGAGAGAAAAAGAGAGGTTAAAAGAGTGGTGAAGCAATGTAAAAGAGAGCAGATGAGAGAGTGGGTGAGATGTTATCAGCAAATTTTGTTGAAAATAAGAAAAAGTTTTGGAATGAGATTAATAAGTTGAGGAAGCCTAGAGAACAAATGGATTTGACAGTTAAAAATAGGAGAGGAGAGTTATTAAATGGAGAGTTAGAGGTATCGGGAAGATGGAGAGAATATTTTGAGGATTTGTTAAATGTTGATGAAGACAGGAAGCTGTGATTTCGTGTGTAGGGCAAGGAGGAATAACATCTTGTAGGAGTGTGGAAGAGCCAGTTGTGAGTGTGGGGAAGTTCGTGAGGCAGTGGGTAGAATGAAAGGGGTAAGGCAGCTGGGATTGATGGGATAAAGATAGAAATGTTAAAAGCAGGTGGGGATATAATTTTGGAGTGGTTGGTGCTATTATTTAATAAATGTATGGAAGAGGGTAAGGTGCCTAGGGATTGGCAGAGAGCGTGTATTGTTCCTTTGTATAAAGGCAAAGGGGACAAAAGAGAGTGCAAAAATTATAGGGGAATAAGTCTGTTGAGTGTACCTGGTAAAGTGTATGGTAGAGTTATTATTGAAAGAATTAAGAGTAAAACAGAAAGCAGGATAGCAGATGAACAAGGGGCTTTAGGAAAGGTAGGGGTGTGTAGACCAAGTGTTTACAGTGAAACATATAGGTGAACAGTATTTGGATAAGGGTAAAGATGTTTTTGTGGCATTTATGGATTTGGAAAAGGCGTATGATAGGGTAGATAGGGGGCAATGTGGCAGATGTTGCAGGTGTATGGAATAGGAGGAAGGTTACTGAAAGCAGTGAAGAGTTTTTATGAGGATAGTGAGGCTCAGGTTAGAGTGTGTAGGAGGGAAGGGACTATTTCCCAGTAAAAGTGGGCCTTAGACAAGGATGTGTGATGTCACCGTGGTTGTTCAATATATTTATAGATGGGGTTGTAAGAGAAGTGAATGCGAGGGTCTTGGCAAGAGGTGTTGGGCTAAAAGATAAAGAAGCAAATACAAAGTGGGAGTTGTCACAGTTGCTTTTTGCTGATGACACTGTGCTTTGGGACATTCTGAAGAGAAGCTGCAGAGGTTGGTGGATGAATTTGGTAGGGTGTGTAAAAGAAGAAAATTGAAAGTGAATATAGGAAAGAGTAAGGTGATGAGGATAACAAAAAGAATAGGTGACGAAAGATTGGATATCAGATTGGAGGGAGAGAGTATGGAGGAGGTGAATGTATTCAGATATTTGGGAGTGGACATGTCGGCGGATGGGTCTATGAAGGATGAGGTGAATCATAGAATTGATGAGGGAAAAGGGTGAGTGGAGCACTTCGGAGTCTGTGGAGACAAAGAACCTTGTCCATGGAAGTAAAGAGGGAATGTATGAGAGTATAGTTATACCAACGCTCTTATATGGGTGTGAAGCATGGGTGATGAATGTTGCAACGAGGAGAAGGCTGGAGGCAGTGGAGATGTCATGTCTGAGGTCAATGTGTGGTGTGAATATAATGCAGAGAATTCGGAGTTTGGAAATTAGGAGGAGGTGCGGATTACCAAAACGATTGTCCAGAGAGCTGAGGAGGGGTTGTTGAGGTGGTTTGGACATGTAGAGAGAATGGAACGAGACAGAGTGACTTCGAGAGTGTATAAATCTGTAGTGGAGGGAAGGCGGGGTAGGGGTCGGCCTAGGAAAGGTTGGAGGAGGGTAAAGGAAGTTTTGTGTGCGAGGGCTTGGACTTCCAGCAAGCATGTGTGAGCGTATTTGATAGGAGTGAATGGAGGCATATGGTTTTAATACTTGACGTGCTGTTGGAGTGTGAGCAAAGTAACATTTATGAAGGATTCAGGAAACCGGCAGGCCGGACTTGAGTTCTGGAGATGGGAAGTACAGTGCCGGCACTCTGAAGGAGGGGTGTAAATGTTGCAGTTTTATAACTGTAGTGTAAAGCACCCTTCTGGCAAGACAGTGATGGAGTGAATGATGATGAAAGTTTTTCTTTTTCGGGCCACCCTGCCTTGGTGGGAATCGGCCGATGTGTTAATAAAAAAAAAAAAAAATGTAAAGGAAGAGCTTTAGCCACCGGGGCCTTGAGGCCAAGGAGGCAGGAGCATGGCGCAGGTTTATAAGAAAGGTGTGTTTGGGGGCAGGTGAGTGCAGAGCAGGTGTGTGGTGTAGGTGTGTGAAGCAGGTATGTGGTGCAGGTGTGTGAAGCAGGTATGTGATGCAGGTGTGTGAAGCAGGTATGTGGTGCAGGTGTGTGAAACATGTATGTGGTGCAGGTGTGTGAAGCAGGTATGTGGGGGACTGAGTCTCACGTTACGGGTGTGACCAGTTCCAATCATTAGCCGGGTAAAGAGGATGGAATGACGCCTTGACCGGCACTACTACTGAGTCACCTGTCATCAACAACAACAACAACAATAATAAATAACAACAACAACAATAATAAATAACAACAACAATAATAATAAGAATAACAATAATAATAACAGTAATATAATAATAATAATAACAGCAATAAAATAATAATAATAATAATAATAATAATAATAATAATAATAATAATAATAATAATAATATTAATAATAACAATAATAATAATTTATAATAATAATAATAATAATGATAAAAAAATAAACACAGGATCTTCGTACTTAAGAGTTATAATTTCGAGATGCTTGATAAGGAGGTAAAGGAATTACCCAAACCAGAGATGGGTTAAATGTTTTGAATAACAAATACCTGTGAAGGAAGTACATGGCCATAGGGTGCCCCGTGGCCTGGTGGCTAAAGCTCTCGTTTCACAAGGCGAGTGTGCGGGTTCGATTCCCGGCGAGGGTAGAAACATTGGGCGTGTTTCTTTACAACGGTTGTCTATATTCACCCATCAATAAAATGGGTACCTGGGAGTTAGTCGACTGGTGTGGGTCGCATCCTGGGACAAAACTGACCTAATTTGCCCGAAATGCTCTGCATAACAAGCGGCTTTCTATATTCAAATTTTTATTTCTTTGCAAAATTTACAATGTGTGACTGACATGTTATAAGGAGTCTATTTCCATGCATAGTTTACAATGTGTAATTACAATATTGATTTGCAAGTGCAAAGAAAGGCACTGTCATGTCGAGGCATTTATGTCATTGATGTCAGCTAGGCCTGTATATCTTGTACATGTACTTGTAGTAAATAAAGATATTATTACATGTGGTAAGGCAGATAGCAGATGACAGTCCACTCCAAGGCTGTCTGCGGAAAACTGAGGCTAAGTGGGTCAGATAACTTGCCTGTTGAAAATGGGGAAAAAACGCATGGGGAATGGACAGCAATTAAGACTGAGATGCTGGGAAGGAAGTGACGATCAAGTTATAGAATTGCTGCTGCGCTTTTAATGTGAAGGATAAAGAAAGGCAGGTACCTAAGACCTGCCAGAGAGTATGTTCTTATGAATAGTGGGATGCGTAGGTACCTAAGACCTGCCAGAGAGTATGTTCTTATGAATAGTGGGATGCGTAGGTACCTAAGGACTGCAGAAAAGTAAGCACGATGGTTCTTATGTATAAGAGGATGGTAGAGATCTACCCGGAGTCTACTTGGAGGGTATTCCAGGGATCAACGCCCCCGCGGCCCGACCCACGACCAGGCTTCCCGGTGGATCAGGGCATGATTAACCAGGCTGTTACTGATGGTCGCACGTAATCCAACGTACGAACCACAGCCCGGTTGATCCGGCACCGACTTCAAATATCTGTCCAGCTTCCTCTTGAAGGCAACCAGGGGCCTGTTGGTAATTCCCCTTACGCCTGGTGGGAGTCTCGTGAACAGTCTTGGGCCCCGAACACTTATGGTATTTTCTCGGGGTATTTTGCACCGCTCACCACCCACCGGGTGTGGGTGGTGAGCTGCAGTGGGACACAGGGGAACAAGAGGGAGGGGAGTGTGGGTGGAGGTTGCTGCAGGGGGACACAGGGGAACAAGAGGGAGGGGGGTGTGGGTAGAGGTTGCTGCAGGGGGACACAGGGGAACAAAAGGGAGGGGAGTGTGGGTGGAGGTTGCTGCAGGGGGACACAGGGGAACAAAAGGGAGGGGTTGTGGGTGGAGGTTGCTGCAGGGGGACACAGGGAACAAGAGGGAGGGGTGTGGGTGGAGGTTGCTACATGGGGACACAGGGGAACAAAAGGGAGGGAGTGTGGGTGGAGGTTGCTGCAGGGGGACACAGGGGAACAAGAGGGAGGGAGTGTGGGTGGAGGTTGCTGCAGGGGGACACAGGGAACAAGAGGGAGGGGTGTGGGTGGAGGTTGCTGCAGGGGGACACAGGGGAACAAGAGGGATGGGGGTGTGGGTGGAGGTTGCTGCAGGGGACAAGGGGAACAAAAGGGAGGGAGTGTGGGTGGAGGTTGCTGCAGGGGACACAGGGAACAAGAGGGAGGGCGTGTGGGTGGAGGTTGCTGCAGGGGACACAGGGGAACAAGAGGGAGGGGTGTGGGTGGAGGTTGCTGCAGGGGACACAGGGGAACAAAAGGGAGGAATGTGTGGGTGGAGGTTGCTGCAGGGGGACAAAGGGAACAAGAGGGAGGGGCGTGTGGGTGGAGGTTGCTGCAGGGGGACACAGGGGAACAAAAGGGAGGGGAGTGTGGGTGAAGGTTGCTGCAGGGGGACACAGGGGAACAAGAGGGAGGGGTGTGGGTGGAGGTTGCTGCAGGGGACACAAGGGAACAAAAGGGAGGGGAGGTTGGTGGAGGTTGTCTCAGGGGACACAGGGAACAAAGGGAGGGAGTGTGGGTGGAGGTTGCTGCAGGGGGACACAGGGAACAAAAGGGAGGGAGTGTGGGTGGAGGTTGCTGCAGGGGGACACAGGGGAACAAGAGGGAGGGGTGTTGGTGGAGGTTGCTGCAGGGGTCACAGGGTAACAAGAGGGAGGGGGTGTTGGTGGAGGTTGCTGCAGGGGGACACAGGGAACAAGAGGGAGGGGGGTGTTGGTGGAGGTTGCTGCAGGGGGACACAGGGTAACATTTCTACACCATTCAAGAGACTATGTAAGAATATCATATTTTTAATTATTTCTGCCGTTTATATTAATTTGACTGGATTAGGTAGTGAAAAGTATTAAAAATAATTATAATCATAAGCATAATTTTTAAAGGGGTGGACTGGTAAGCCAGCGGAAGGCCTCGGTCAGATGACCAAAAGCTCCAGCGGCGGGTCATCATATGATTAAGAACCGCGTCAGGAAACACATGTCCTGTTTCCTGACAAATCTTAACCAACCAAGGTAGTGAATGAGAGCGGAAGGGTTAGTTTGGCCTGCTGGCGTCCAGCATCTGGACGCCGCATTGGACAAAATCTCGTGTCTCCTGACACGAGATTTTGTCCAATGATGACTCCGTATCAAAGAATTCGCTGGCCTATCTGAGCAAAGTTCTACACCCCGTCGTAAAAACAGAGGATGTTTTCTGAAATATTGTTTGGTTTTCGATTTTTGGAGACAGTGATGGCGTCCCCGTCAGTACCATTACTTTCCTATGGTGTTATACACACGTACACAACAGAACTTGCTGGGTGAGGTAGTTGCTGGACAAGACGCATCACCCTTGAGTTGAGTCATGACCAGAGCTTAGGTAAGATGGGGAAGGAAGAAGGATGGGTAAGGGTGGAAATATGGTACAAGGGTGGGTGGGGGTAGGGGAGGTGGGGTAATAAAGGTAAGTGGCCTAACCACTTTGGTGCATTTTAATACAAGTGTGTGTAGTGTTATTCATGAAATTCATAGCATGGGGTATATCACTCTATCCATCAGCTTCACACAGTTCTACCAGTTGTAAAACAACATGACACAGAGTTGGGAATGAGTGTACTTTTTTGCAGTTTCCTTTTTTTCTTTTTTTTCTCATGCAGGAGGTTAATTGCAGGGCACAGGTTGGAGATGATGGTTGCAGTGTATTTGATGTTGATCGGCTGCTTCTAGAGTTGCTGGTCGGCTGAGCTGTTTCTGAGGTGGTGTCCTGCCGTAGTAACTTTGCAGATGTTACATGGTTAGATGTAAGTGTTAATTAGAAGTAAAGTCTCCATAAATTGGGGTGGTACCCATTCTTCTGTATCTTCAGGGAGGTCACTCAGGATCATTGGTCAGGTCACTCAGGATCATTGGTCAGGTCACTCAGGATCATTGGTCAGGTCACTCAGGATCATTGGTCAGGTCACTCAGGATCATTGGTCAGGTCACTCAGGATCATTGGTCAGGTCACTCAGGATCATTGGTCAGGTCACTCAGGATCATTGGCCGGGTCACTCAGGATCATTGGTCAGGTCACTCAGGATCATTGGTCAGGTCACTCAGGATCATTGGTCAGGTCACTCAGGATCATTGGTCAGGTCACTCAGGATCATTGGTCAGGTCACTCAGGATCATTGGTCAGGTCACTCAGGATCATTGGTCAGGTCACTCAGGATCATTGGTCAGGTCACTCAGGATCATTGGTCAGGTCACTCAGGATCATTGGTCAGGTCACTCAGGATCATTGGTCAGGTCACTCAGGATCATTGGTCAGGTCACTCAGGATCATTGGTCAGGTCACTCAGGATCATTGGTCAGGTCACTCATGATCATTGGTCAGGTCACTCAGGATCATTGGTCAGGTCACTCAGGATCATTGGTCAGGTCACTCAGGATCATTGGTCAGGTCACTCAGGATCATTGGTCAGGTCACTCAGGATCATTGGTCAGGTCACTCAGGATCATTGGTCAGGTCACTCAGGATCATTGGTCTCTGGAAATTCTCATTGTGGATGAAGCGTCGGAGTTTTTGTTGTCGGGTTATTATTTGGGTTCTGTGGGGAAGTGAGTTGATGATGTAGTCGGTGGTGTTTGTTGGTTGGGGACGGTTTACCCTATATAGACAGACGTCAGGTAGGTCCTCCTATGACCGATGACTGTTAGGTGTTACTGGAATTTATACTCACCTATATGTACTCACCTACATGTGGTTGCAGCGATCAAATCACTGCTCTTGGCCGTGCCTCTTCAAAAGTCGCTACTAGGTCACTCTCTCCCCGCTCCAAGAGCCTTATCATACCTCTTCTTAAAGTTTTGTATGGATCCTGCCTTCATTATTTCACTCTCCAGATTGTTCCACTTCCTGACAACTCTAACGCTAAAGAAATACTTCCTAACATCCCTATAATTCAACTGAGTTTTCATTTTCCTGTTCTGTCCTCTTGTTCCTGTGTCCCATCTCAGAAACATTCAGTCCTGTCCATATTGTTAATTCCTCTCAGTATTTTGTATGTCATTATCATGTCAGCCCTATCCCTCCTATCCTCTAGTGTTATCAAGTTGAGTTCCCTTAACCTCTCCTCATAGGCCATACTTGTTAGCTCCGGGACTAGTCTTGTTGTAAACTTTTGCACCTTCTCCAATTTCTTGACGTTTTTGACCAAGTGTGGGCTTCATACTCCAATATGGGCTTGACGTACACGGTGTACAGTGTCGTTAATGACACTGTACACCATGTATGTGTGTGTGTGTGTGTGTGTGTACTCACCCAGTTGCTCACCTAGTTGTGGTTGCAGGGGTCGAGTCATAGCTCCTGGCCCCGCCTCTTCACTGGCCGCTACTGGGTCACTCTCCCTGCGCCAAGAGCTTTATCATACCTCTTCTTAAATCTATGTATGGAGCCTGCCTCCACTACATCACTTCCTAAACTATTCCACTTCCCGACCACTCTGTGACTGAAGAAATACTTCCTAACTTCTCTGTGATTCATATGAGTCTTAAACTTCCAACTGTGACCCCTTGTTGCTGTGTCCCATCTCTGGAACATTCTGTCTATGTCCATTTTGTCAATTCCTCTCAGTATCTTATATGTTGTTGTCATGTCCCCCCTATCTCTCCTGTCCTCCAGTGTCGTCAGGTCGATTTCCCTTAACTTCTCCTCGTAGGACATACCCCTTAGCTCCGGGACTAGTCTTGTTGCAAACCATTGCACTTTCTCGAGCTTCTTCACGTGCTTGGCTAGGTGTGGGTTCCAAACTGGTGCTGCATACTCCAGTATGGGCCTAACGTACACAGTGTACAGGGTCCTGAACGATTCTTTATTAAGATGTCGGAATGCTGTTCTTAGGTTTGCTAGGCGCCCATATACTGCAGCAGTTATTTGGTTGATGTGCGCCTCAGGAGATGTGCCTGGTGTTATACTCACCCCAAGGTCTTTTTCCTTGATTGAGGTTTGCAGTCTCTGGTCCCCTAGGCTGTACTCCGTCTGCGGTCTTCTTTGCCCTTCCCCAATCTTCATGACTTTGCACTTGGTGGGGTTGAACTCCAGGAACCAATTGCTGGACCAGGCTTGCAGCCTGTCCAGATCCCTTTGTAGTTCTGCCTGGTCCTCGTCCGATTGAATTCTTCTCATCAACTTCACATCATCTGCAAAACAGGGACACTTCGGAGTCTATTCCTTCCGTCATGTCGTTCACAAATACATATATATACATATGTGTGTGTGTGTGTATGTGTGTGTGTGTGTGTGTGTGTGTGTGTGTGTGTGTGTGTGTGTGTGTGTGCGCGCGCGCAACATTACTAGGCAAAATAGTATGTGGTGTTGGACTCTAGGTTAGTAAGACTGGAAACATTTCCCGATGGAACATATTTCACATTGAACTGTTGTATTAACAATGCATTTGGCTTAGCCTCGATGCCTATTATGTATACCTCGTGAACATATATCTGTATTCTCGTGTTAAGCAAAATGCACACCATATACATAGTATAAAAGTAAATGAGTAAAATCCGACAATAACATTGCTCCCGCTGCTGCTGCCTCTGGCTTGGCTATCCAAAGTGATGTGCTCAATACACACGTAATGTCCCCATTATCCTCCGCTTACAAAACAAACGAAAAAAGTAAACAAAAGCGTGATTGTTAGGCACACAATTATATAATGATGAAATTCTCTAAAACTATCTGTCTATTAACTCATAATTCAGAGCAATTATTGTCTGTATAATACCAGCGGTAGGTCAGAGCTGGGCCCCGCTGTTCGTTTATGTTCTGTAAGACAGGGGAATAAAATTCGAGATTGTGTGCGTGTGTGTGTGTATGTGTGTGTTTGTGTGTGTGTGTGTGTGTGTGTGTGTGAGTGCGTGTGTGTGTGAGTGTGTGTTTGTGTGTGTGTGTGTGTGTGTGTGTGTGTGACACCTCGAAACCGTGTTGGCTGTCGTTGATAAGCTCATTCCTTTCTAGGTGTTCCACCACTCTTCTGATAATCTTCTCAATGACTTTGCATACTATACAAGTCAGTGACACTGGACTGTAGTTTAGTGCTTCATGTCTGTCTCCTTTTTTTAAAAATTGGGACTACATTTGCTGTCTTCCATACCTCAGGTAATCTCCCTGTTTCAAGATGTGTTAAATATTGTTGTTAGGGGTACACATAGCGCCTCAGCTCCCTCTCTCAGGACCCATGGAGAGATGTGATCTGGCCCCGTCGCCTTTGAGGTATCTAGCTCACTCAGCAGCCTCTTCACTTCTTCCTCGGTTGCATGTATTGTATCCAACACTTGGTGGTGTACCCCACCTCTCTGTCTTTCTGGAGTCCCTTCTGTCTCCTTGGTGAACACTTCTTTGAATCTCATGTTGAGTTCCTCACACACTTCGCGGTCGTTTCTTGTGATCTCTCCTCCTTCCATCCTTAGCCTGATCACCTGGTCCTTGACTGTTGTTTTCCTCCTGATATGTCTGTACAACAGCTTCAGGTTAGATTTGGCTTTCTCTGCTATGTCATTTTCGTACTGTCGTTGGGCCTCCCTTCTTACCTGTGCATATTCATTCCTGGCTCTACGACTGCTCTCCTTATTTTCCTGGGTCCTTTGCCTTCTATACTTATTCCATTTCCTAGCACACTTGGTTTTGGCCTCCCTGCACCTTTGGGTGAACCACGGGCTAATCCTGGCTTTTTCATTGTTTCTATTACCCTTGGGTACAAACCTCTCCTCAGCTTCCTTGCATATTGTTGTCACATATTCCATCATCTCGTTTACTGACTTCCCTGCCAGTTCTCTGCCCCACTGAACCCCGTTTAGGAAGTTCTTCATGCCCGCGTAATCACATTTCTTGTAGTTTGGCTTCATTTGTCTGGCCCTTTCTGCTTCCCCCTCCACTTGTAACTTTACTGTGTTATCGAAGCTTAAAACCACATGATCACTGGCCCCAATTGGTCTTTCATATGTGATGTCCTCAATATCTGCACTACTCAAGGTGAATACTAGGTCCAGTCTCGCTGGTTCATCCTCTCCTCTCTCTCTGGTAGTGTCCCTTACGTGTTGGAACATGAAGTTTCCAGTACCACCTCCATCATCTTAGCCCTCCACGTTTCTTGGCCCCCACGTGGCTTCAAGTTCTCTTAATCGATTTCCATGTGGTTGAAGTCACCCATGATCAGTAGCTTTGCCCTGCTCGCATGAGCCCTTCTGGCCACTTCAGCCAGTGTGTCAACCATCGCTCTATTACTCTCATCATACTCTTGCCTTGGCTTCCTGCTGATCTGTGGTGGGTTATACATCACTGGAATTTCCACCTTGGGACCTCCAGACTGAAGCATTCCTACTATGTAATCTCTTGCTTCTCCTCTGTCTCCTCTCTCCAGCTCATCAAAATCCCATCGGTTTTTGATCAGCAGTGCCACTCCTCCACCCCCTCTGTTCCCTCTGTCTTTCCTCAGGATCTGATATCCCGTTGGAAAGATGGCATCTGTTATCATACCTGTGAGCTTAGTTTCTTCGGTGATGCCTCTTTGACTCTTTTGTGCCACTCCTCCCGCTTATTTGTTATTCCATCAGCACTGGTGTACCATACCTTCAGTTTCCTCTCCAACACTGTGTTTTGGGGGTCTTTGAGGGTGGGGAACCTGGCAGTGTGCTGCGGGATTCTATAGTGGAGTGTTGGGTGGGGGCTGTGAGTGTGGGTTGTGGTTTGTGTTGGGATAGTGTACTTGCTTGTGGGGTTCTGGGGATGGTTCTGTGTGCTTGCTCTTGTTGCTCTGCCCTGCTCTGGTTGTCCTCTGCTGATTCTGTCCTTGTCTCTCCTCCTAGCTCCTTTCGCCTTTGTGTCCTCTCCCTCAGCTGCTGTCGTTATGTTTTTGTTCTGTCTCGGTCTAGGAACACCCTCTTGTATTCTTCCGTTTCCTTCAACCTTGGTTTATCTTGGAAGATCCTGTCCTGCACTGTTTCTGTCCTGAAAATCAGCTTGAGCGGTCGTTTTCTCCCCTTCAAGTACCCCCCCTATTCTCTGAAAATTTGCAATCTCAGACAAGTCCTCTTCACCTATTTCTGTGAGGATGTTCTCAATCTATTTTCTTTCTGCCTGCCGTCTTTCAGTGTGTGTCCTTCCCTCACTCTTCTGCAGCCCATGAATAAACACTGACTTCGCCCTCTCCTCCTCCCATTGCCTGCCCCTCTGTTACTCTGGTTCCTGTCTGTACATGGCCATTTTCTCCCTTATTTTTTCCTGTAGCTCTTGGTGGCATGATCGTGCCTCTGCATTTGACCTATCCCCTCTCCACCTGCACCCAGCTGCTTCCCCCCTTCACTCCTTGGCCCTGCTTTGTAGGCAGATATGGCCGTACCGTAAGTTATATCTCCTTCCTTCCCGTTGGGCCCCCTGATGCTGTCTTTTCTGGTCAATACCCCTGTAACCTGCTTCAGCCTGTTTACCTCATATTCTAGGACCCTTATCCTGGCTACTGCAACTTCGACTTGTGACTCCAATTATTCTTCTCCTCCTCCAACCTCTTTTCCAATTTCACAGAAAGCTGTCTCCATTTTTGCAGAAAGCTCTCCAAGTTTTCTCTCCCACTCTTGTTCCATCCTTTTGCACTGCTCTTTCATCCATTCTTCCCTACAAGAACCATTCTCCTCTGACCCCTGGGTCCTTCGAGTGCCCCTCTTACCTACCACTTTTTTTGCGGGGGGGGAGGGAGAGTGAGAGAGAAAAGGGAGAGGGGAAAGAGTGAGGAGAGAAAGAAGGAAGAGGTAGAGGGGAGAGAGAGAGAGAGAGAGAGATGGGGAGAGAGAGAGGGATAGGGGAGGAGAGAGAGAGAGAGAGATGGGGAGGGAGAGGGATAGGGAAAGAGAGAGAGAAGGAAAGGTAGAGGAGAAAGAGAAGAGAGAGAGAGAGAGAGAGAGGAGAGAGAGAGAGAGAGAGAGAGAGAGAGAGAGAGAGAGAGAGAGAGAGAAGAGAGGGAGAAAGATGGAGATGGAGAGAGAGAGAGAGAGAGAGAGGAGAGAGAGAGAGAGAGAGAGAGAGAGAGAGGAGAGAGAGAGAGAGAGAGAGAGAGAGAGAGAGAGAGAGAGAGATTAGGGACTAGAGGGAGAAGGGAAAGGTAGAGGAGAAAGAGAGATGGAGAGAGAGGGAGAGGGAGAGATGGGGAGACAGAGAGAGATAGGGATTGGGGGACTAGGGGGAGAAGGGAGGAGGGAAGGGTAGAGGAAAAAGAGAGAGAGATGGAGAGAGAGAGGGATTAGGGGACTAGAGGGAGAAGGGGGGAGAGGGGGGATGAAGATGGAGATGGAGAGATGAGGTGGAGAGAGAGAGAGAGAGAGAGAGAGGGATTAGTGGACTATAGGGAGAAGGGAGGAGAGGGAGGGGGGAGAAAGGGAAAAAGGGTGGTGGGTTGGGTGGGTGGGCCAGGATTTAGGGAGGCTCAGAGGGGGGGGGGGACTGTGAGTCAGTTACCGTCCTATGCTTGTCTCAGAAATAATCCTCCACCCTTGTCACTGTTCTATGTGTTAATATGCTAACAACATACTAACTGCAATACTAATAATGCCAACAATAACAATAATAATAATAATACTCAGCTTCTACAAGCCTGAACACTGTGTGTGTGTGTGTGTGTGTGTGTGTGTACTCACCTATTTGTACTCACCTATTTGTGGTTGCAGGAGTCGAGTCATAGCTCCTGGCCCCGCCTCTTCACTGATTGCTACTAGGTCATCTCTCTCCCTGCTCCATGAGCTTTATAAAACCTCGTCTTAAAACTATTTATGGTTCCTGCCTCCACTACGTCACTTTCTAGGCTATTTCACTTCCTGACAACTCTATGACTGAAGAAATACTTCCTAACATCCCTTTGACTCATAGGAGTCTTCAACTTCCAACTGTGACCCCTTGTTTCTGTGTCCCCTCTCTGGAACATCTTGTCTCTGTCCACCTTATCTATTCCTCGCAGTATTTTATATGTCGTTATCATGTCTCCCCTAACCCTCCTGTCCTCTAGTGTCTACCTGGAGTCTACCTGGAGAGAATTCCAGGGGTCAACGCCCCCGCGGCCCGGTCTGTGACCAGGCCTCTTGTTGGACCAGAGCCTGATCAACCAGGCTGTTACTGCTGGCCGCACGCAGTCCAACGTACGAACCACAGCCCGGCTGATCAGGTACCGACTTGAGGTGCCTGTCCAGTGCCTGCTTGAAGACAGCCAGGGGCTTGTTGGTAATTCCCCTGATGTATGCTGGGAGGCAGTTGAACAATCTTGGGCCCCTCACACTTATTGTGTTGTCCCTCAACGTGTTAGTGGCACCCTGCTCTTCATTGGGGGATGTTACATCGCCTGCCGAGTCTTTTGCTTTCGTACGGAGTGATTTTTGTGTGCAAGTTTGGTACTAAGCCCTCGAGAATTTTCCATGTGTATATAATAATGTATCTCTCCGCCTGCGTTCTAGAGAGTACAGGTTTAGGAACTTCAAGCGTTCCCAGTAGTTGAGGTGGTTTATCGCACTTATGCGTGCGGTGAAGGTTCTCTGCACATTTTCAAGGTCAGCAATTTCACCCGCCTTGAAAGGTGCAGTTAGTGTGCAGCAATATTCCAGCCTAGATAGAACAAGCGATCTGTAAAGTGTCAACATGGGCTTGGCATCCCTGGTTTTGAAGGTTCTCATTATCCATCCTGTCATTTTTCGAGCAGATGCAATTGCTACATTGTTATGGACCTTGAAGGCTGATTTCCCTTAACCTTTCTTCGTTCGTGTGTGTGTGTGTGTGTGTGTGTGTGTGTATGTACGTATTAATGGTGCTACGCATCAATTTGTATACAACAAATGCATTTTAACTGCATTTCCCTTTAGTAGGGCTGACCTTGATATGTCTAATTTTTTCTCAACAGATGATCCCTTGCAATATATTGATGATTATGACTGCTTCCAGACATCAGGTCTTCACTTTATTCATGTCAATGCTTGGTCACTTTTACCCAAAATATCAGAGATTAGGATTCTAACAAACAAGACTAAGGCGGCAGTTATAGACATCTCTGAGTCCTGGTTATATAACACGGTGACTGACGAAGAAGCTCAAATAAGTAACAATACAAAACTCTTGGATGGAAATAGACAAAGTGGTGGAGTATGTGCTTGTATAAGAAATGACATAGCCTATGATAGCCGTAGAAGTGGCTTATATACTGTAGTCAGGAGAGGCGAAGCAGGAGAGGGCGGGGTCATAGTGGTACCATCCACTAGTCGAAGTAGGTCTTCGTCCAAAGGTTGGACAAGTGTTGAAGAATTTCTTGTATCAGATCCCATGATGTTGCAATGTCTGACAGAGTGATAAATGGTTTTGAAAACCGACGAGTTGAAGATTGAGACACTTATGCAACATATGGGAATCTTTATTAAGGAAACGTTTCGCCACACAGTGGCTTCATCAGTCCAATACAAAGTAGAAAGGTGTAAGGAGAGGAGGAGTTTGTATTGGACTGATGAAGCCGCTGTGTGGCGAAGCGTTTCCTCGGTGGGGATGCCCAGGTGTTGCATATGTGTCTAATTTATAACTTGTCGGTTCTCTGAACCATTCATCTATACTCTTGATCTTTAACTTTGTCCCATGCATTCCAGCCACTGTCCAGGTTCCTTTCTTGGCTTGAGGATTCTCAACAGGAGGATTACTACGAATCCTCTTGTTTTCCTCAGTCAGTCGCTGTATCTCAAGCTTAGCTACCCTCAGTTCTTCCTTCAGCTGCTGGTAGAGTAGCTCAAGAGAGGACATCTTGTTCAGATTCACAGAGAGCACACAAGACACGTCTTCACTGAGTTAAGTCAGGTCCACCACTGAGTTAAGTCAGGTCCAAGCTTATTTCTTGGGTAGAATTGAAAATTAGGTTGGGCAATTATTCTGTTAGTGGGATAGATTGTGAAGGACCTGCCTAGTATGGGCCAACAGGCCTGCTGCAGTGTTCCTCCTTTCTTATGTTCTTATGTTCTTAGTACTAAGATCATCTCATCATTTATTGGACCACGAAAATCATTAGGGAAAGGATAAGCCTACGCAGAACAATAAAAAAAAAGGTCAACTAGAAGCCACAGTAAAGAAACACTGGTAAATAAGTTACACAATCGTAATTGGACAGTGATAAATTACACTGACGTAAATGATGCCTGGGAAACATTCAGAACTATGTTCAGTGCCAATTTGATAATATTACACCAGTGAAAGAGGTTAGGATTAAACGAAGAACTGAACCCTGGATAACTGTTGAGATAATATCAAATTCATGGATCAATTGCTAAAAAGATTTTAGGTAAACAGGCAGGGTGTTGCAGAACTAAATGTATTTTTGCAGGGTAAGGAACAGCGTGCAGAGGCTTATAAAATGAGCAAAGACAAGGCACTAAATGTTCGAAAATTGAAGAATCCAACAACAATCCCAGAAAGGTCTGGCAACAACTAAAACCGCTGGAATATAGCCATAAACCCGTAGACATATATAACATAGTGATAAATATTGATAACGAGGTATGCCATGAAACAACTAAACTGACAAATTGTTTCAATTCATTCTACACTACTGTTGTATCAACACTATTAAGTAACCTGACAGTTGCATCGAATACCTTCAACACAGACTACGATGAGTTTTTAACTAGCTACAGTAAAAAAGTCGTCACCCTAAACAGTTGCTAATTGATAGGTTTATCTTATGACTTCGTGAAAAAAGAACTATGTTAAACCCAACTAAAAGCACCTGGCCAGATAACATCCCAGCCAAATTCTGAATTGCCAATCTCTATTGCGCATATAATAACCCGGAAGGGTTCAAGGAGGCCAGAGTTACTCCTATCTTCAAGAAAAACAGTAGATCTACGTCAGCAGGTCTAGTAACCTTAGCAAAAGGTATTCGATACAGTTAACCGAAATATGTTATGTAAGAAACTACAAGATATTGGCATAGGTTCTGTAGACTGGTAAGTCCTCTCTGAGCAACAGGAAACAAATTGTCAAGATCAATAATACAGGATCAGAACCCCTGCTGATAATATGTGGGGTTCCCCAAGGTAGTATTCTGGGTCCCTAACTATTTTTTGTTATGTGAATGACACGCTCATCAGTGTCAAGTGTAAGCTTCTGTTATATGTAGACGACAGTGCTCTGCTAGTCTCAGGTAAACACCCACAAGATATAGCTAATGTACTATATCTAAAGCTAAAGTCCTGCAGCAAATGGTTAGTAGACAACAAACTATCATTGCACCTCGGAAAAACAAAAGACAGTATAATGGGGAACCCATCACTTCAGAATCTTTTGTGAAATATCTGGGAAGTCAGGATAAATGACAGGGAATAGTGAAGCAAAAAAAGCGAATGTCTGGTTAAAGTTCCTCCATACAGAGGCACAGTGACTACCTAAAGAGGCTCGCAGGACCCTGTGTAGCTCTTATATAATGTCATGCAGATTATTTTTGTTCTTCATGGTACTCTGCTGTAACAAACAATGAAAGACAGATTACAAAATGGTGAAACTTATCCTGGGCCTGGGTACAAGAGACCATGTAGGCCAGGATTTATACGTACACTCAAACCATACCACGGGTGGGGTTAGAACCCGCGATCAGAGAGTCATGAGTCACAATCACCAAGTGACTGTGTGTATAAAATTATTCACATTGTTATTGTTGCCAGATGTCATTCACCTATGTTCAAACATTGTATCATGGTGAAATAAATAATAATAATAATAATAATTATTATTATTATTATTATTATTATTATTATTATTTTTATTATTATTATTATTATTATTATTATTATTATTATTATTATTATTATTATTATTATTATTATTATTATTATTATTATTATATAGTCTTCACTTGTCAGAAACCTGATCACAAATGTTGTTTTGGCTAGCTACCAGTGTTGACAATTGTACTTCCTCTTTTCTGTGGATCAATATGACTTAGCTGACCTCCAATGTTTTGGAAGAGCCGACATAAAGGTGCCTTCACCTTCAGCACTGAACTTAGAGAATCTTCATTAATCTAGATTGAGGATTATCTTTTGTTTCTTATTTACCTTCGTCTATCATATTGTATTTATTTTATTATTATTAAAGCTACCATAAGACTTTATCTGTAGCTAAGACACTATGCTATTTTTCGTCTTGTACTTTATCACCGGGAAGGCGGACTTTTTCCCTCTCACTTTGAATGAAACCAACATTTTCCTGTAGATTCTGTCACAGGAAAATTCTGTCACCTGGTTACCTCTCATTTTCAAGACGTTATGTGATCCTTATGGGTTTAACACTTCACCGTGTAATGGTAATTACACGGGATAGAGTAAACAATCTCGTTGGATGCTTTGGGACTTAATTTGTTTATCAGTGAATATGTGACTGTTGCGTAATGCTTTTCAATAATTTCACAATGAATTTAAAAAAAATATTTAAAAAGAGAAAAATTATAATTTTAAAACAGCATATTTTTTTTTTATTTCTATACCACTTTGAAACTAATTATTTTTGGCATTATAGAATGCAAAATAAATTCCCAAGATCCGATTTTAGAAAATAATTTTGTGTCCATCATGGCTCAGACACACCACCTGAGGCGAGTAATTGACCCAACAATGAGGTTTTTACTGCTGTCTGTTTCTTTACGACATGAGAGGCGAAGGGTAGCGTGTTGTGACACTGTGCTGCTGCATGCTCCTGCTCGCTCCACCAAACATTATACCAAGTTATCCAGGATATATCCCGAAATATACTAAAACACACACATGAAAGGCCCTCACGTTACTGTTTCGTGTCCAGATTGTTCACAAAGACCAAGACGTCAAATTTTCAGAGATTATAGTCTGGGACCCAGCCACCAGGGTGATGACGCAGATACCAAAACACTATACAATATGACTTAGAGTATACAAAATATGTCAAAGTACACTATTACCAATGTAACAGAATACGTAAAAAAACATGAATGGAAGTGACGTTCATAATTGCAGTAGTTGTTGAAATACGTTCATACAAGATTCTCGATGCAGCGCTGCCTTCACTTGCATCTCAATCTGTCTCAATTCTGGACAAGACTCGATTTTTTTTCTAAAAACTTATCATGGGTGGGGGGGGGAGGCGGTAACTAGTTCCTACTAGGATGGTTTTGTTTTTGGGCAGAAACACCTAGACCACAGAATCTCCAATTTATTGTCATACAAGTCAGGTCTTGGGTTAAAGGCTATGTCATTTCTTACACAAGCACATACTCCAACACTTTGACTATTTCCATCCAAGAGTTTTATATTGTATCTTATTTGAACTTCTTCGTCAGTCACGGTGTTATATAACCAGGACTCAGAGATGGCTATAACTGCCGCCTTAGTCTTGTTTGTTAGAATCCTAATCTCTGACATTTTGGGTAAAAGTGACCAAGCATTGACATGAATGAAGTGAAGACCTGATGTCTGGAAGCAGTCATAATCATCAATATATTGCAAAGGATCATATGTTGAGAAAAATTTAGACTTATCAAGGTCAGCCTTACTAAAGGGAAATGCAGTTAAAATGCATTTGTTGTAAATAAATTGATGCGTAGCACCATTAACATAACCACACACACACACACTTCACATATAGTGTATTTACTGTTCTTCCTCCGACCCTTAGTACAGTGTAGACATATTGGTACATCATTCACAGATATATCTAAAGTTATTTGATCTGGCAACAACACTGACTCGTGGCCTCACGTTATCCTAAGCATTACAAAGTTAAAGTTATCACTCCTGGCTGCTAGTTCATCATATTCATCATTACTTATAATGTGTACACCTCACGTGCATTCATTCCTCACATAAGTCGTTCGACTGCGACTGACAACATCTTTGCCACAGTGAACACAAGAGCACCATATTTGTCTCTTACACCTGCACATTAGTTTGTGGTCCTGGATTACTTTGAATATAACAGTGTCACAGTTATCGTGGTATGCCACTGTTTTGTACGTGCGGACGTACGATATCGCCACACTTTACGGAGGTAGTGACATGGTTTCTGTTAAGATAAAATTTGTTTTGATTGTATAACCCGGAGGATTAGCCACTCACGATGACCCAATAAAGTCAGTGCGTCATCGAGGACTCTCTATTTTCATTGGGGTCCTTCTTGTCTCCCAGGATGCGACCCATACCAGTCCTCTGTTACGCTTTTGACTGCGTAACGTAAATAAAAGTCCTGGCTCCTAAGGGGTAAACACCTGCCTAGTCTAAGGGTATTTATATTATTTAAAATTGAAAAAGAACCCACTCTAGAGCCAGCTTTTACCTTCACATTAAATGTGGAACGTTAATTAGTCAATATTAAATTTATTATAAGGAAGGACACAAAAATTCACACACACACACACACACACACACACACACACACACACACACACACACACACACACACACATATATATATATATATATATATATATATATATATATATATATATATATATATATATATACATACATAAGTTTCCCCATACCCCGGGACACCAAGCTCGTTTTGAAAGTTATTTCATCAAATCCTGGCACATGTAGAGGACAAAGAAAGAGTTTTGAAATGCTTAACAATTTGCAAACAGGCGAAATTATTTACAAACATTGTCTCTACGTCCACAGCAGGACTCGAACCTGCAAACTCTGTTTGAGCATAACCAGTACTTTACCACTGAGCTAGACCCCAGATATCGTTGTCCACTGCATGTGGCAGGATTTGATGAAACAACTTTCAAAATGAGCTTGGTGCCCCGAGGTATAGAGAAACATCGTCTAGTTCCGGCTAGGCGCCCATACTTATCTGGGGTCTGGCTCCGTGGTAAAGTACTGGTTACTCTGATACAGAGTTTGCAGGTTCGAGTCCTGCTGTGGACGTAGAGACAATATGCAATAAGCAAAACTGGCTATGCCAAACACTCCACTGGGAGAAATTGTAGAGCACGGGAGGGAAAATTACCAGACTTCAAAACTGGGCAGTTAGTCACATATAAATTTTGTCGGTGGGACTGTGGCCTTGAAGAACACACTGGACTCATCACCTACATTATCATTCCAAGGATCCCTGGAGTCACCCCACTTGGTGATCCCCCCCCCCCCAAAAAAAAAAAAACCCAGGTGGGTCCTGGATAAACAAAACACAAAAAAAAACCCACATGATCACTATTCATGACCCAAAAATGGTGAGGCTTCACCGTCAACACCGTACCTCTACCTTTGGTCCAACAGTCTATTCACCAACATCACACAGGTGAGGCATCACCGCCCACACCTTATGTTAGCATACCTTACCCAGGCATGTACTGATGTGACTACCACTAAAAACACACACACTCTTGGGAAATCTGACACCCTCCTCCACCAGCTCACCGAGCTTCAGTCCGCTAGGTGGTCAGAAATGCCATCTACTCACCTACTGCAAAACGGGAGCAGATAAATGTCTACACTACATTATGTACAGTACACATGAGAAAATACATGAGCAACCACATTCTCCGTCCCCTTCACATAACGAATCACCAAAGTGAGCATTTGAGTGTTGTTCCTCGGTACGTGAAGGAAATGTAGCACTGTGATCACTATACTGAAAAAAATTTGCACACTCAACACAAAACAAGAGCCTCCTTTTCTGTTGTGGCATAAATTCTCTGGCGACTTTTAAGTTTACTGGCAGTAATTGTCCTGCTGTTTTTTTCAACAAGGCAGCACTAACACCAGCAGAACTGGCGTCTACTTGCAGAGAAAGTGGCAGTGCAACATTGAAAGTAGTCATTACAGGAGCACTAAAACAGGCTGTGTAAAACAATTTCACATAACATTTAAAGTTATACAAAAATTTAAAGTATCTGTAGAGTACAATTTCAAACACAGAGGAGTAAATGGCATACTGGGTCACAGAAATCAAATAGCCCTGCCACATACTCACAACTTTGGTATCTAGTACTTCAATGAAATTATTCATAAGAGGAAACCATTAGGTATCAAATGTACTTTGCGGCAGTCAGTGAGTGTCATCTAGTGTGAGACCCTTGAAAGGCAATGTCCACTGACTTGCTGAGTACAGTGAAAATATAAAAAAAAACTTCACCTCTTCCCCCATATACATCTCTTTGCAAAACAGCCGTATACACCACTTTTCAATTAAGTTTATTCTACCCAAAAACCTGCTGAATTTGCTCAGCTACATTTACCTCATGGGGATTTGTGCCCCCTTTTCTAACATCAGAAAACTCATTTGCAAAGTTCCATGGTGGCTGAGCCAATGCACCAAGCTCTTCCACACCAACATCAAAAGTACACTTTTCAGTCTTGTACTTCACCATTCATAATGTTGGTCATTTCAGATTGCTGATAAAGGTAATCTTACGCGTTTTTCTGATCCGGTGTGTGTGGGTTTTATTTTCATCAGAGACCTCATCCACCAGCAGGTACCATTCACTACTAATCAGAGCGTTCCTAGGAGCCGGCTCCAGTACCAACACCTCTCTAGCCTCCAGATCATGTAGCACCACCTCATGGTCCCACGTCATCCTGGTCAGACTGGCAGGCTGGTTCACTGGTGCCGTCCACCTCATCTTAGTCAAACAGTCTCTGAAACTGAGAAAAAAACTCCGAGGGAGAAAGCATCACCATCCTCACCTAGCCCATGACTTAATGATTCCAGAGTGCTTTCCCGCATGGCAATTAAAACGAGGGAAATACCTTCATCCCAGTACTTCTGGTACTGGGTACAACAAACATGTATCGTCCTGAGAGACTGGTGAAACCACTCTACTTGACTCTTAAGAGAGATGTAGACTGTAAGCCTACATGCCTAGTTCCTATAGCTTCCCCCAGAAGGCAAGCCTGATGGGCATGCCACTTCAAACCGCATCACCCTGCCTCTCTCTCATTCTGGCAGCGAACTTCACTCAGTAAACAGGTGTACTCAGTCCTCTCTCCCTCGCAGCATGTTCCCTCGGTGTCATGTAGGTATGGGGAAAGTAATAATGGTTGTAGAGAAACACTCTGAATGGATTGTGACGATATATTGAAGGAGTTAGTGAGGAGAGGTGCCCAGCCACCTGCTATGCCTACAGTCGTTCTAGAAGTGAGGCCAATGCCCGGGTGTAAGCGTCTCACATGAGCAGGTATTGTGACGTCATAAGGAGCATCACAGGTTCAAAGGGGTCTTAACTATAACAGCTGGTCTTACAACATATACTACACAAGTATAGTACAATTAGTACATATACTACACAAGTATAGCATATATAGCGTATATGACATCGGGGCCATGGGCACTAACACACTGCCTGTGTATCCACGATCTCGCAAATAAAGTAAGAAGCCTCCGAAGCCTTGTCATTGCTCCCCGCTTGCAACAACAACCCAATTAATATCCTTGAAAACATTGGTGACAGTGGTGCTCGCAGCAGTTGTGTTGTGTTGCATCCGTCTCTCAATGAGTTATCCTGATGTTGTGTCTGCAAGTCTCAGAATCCAGACACAGGTACAAGCAGGATCTAAGCCGAAATTTGCTGGATTTCTTCGAGAAATATAAGTGACCTCACCTGGAACTTCACAGTGCCCCACGCTGTTCTCAAGTCACATGTTCAGCGTCAGGTGTATGGTTCTGCTATCGTTGTTCATCTCAGCACGGCTATTTCAGCAAGTCAGAGTTGAGTTTGTGATGATTTCTGTGACACTGTGGTAGAATCTGCACTATCTTCCACGTGTGTATGGGTGTGGAAGGTAGGCACGCTGTCCTGGCTCCACCATACGCCACTCACCTACACTTGACCCACTGTATGCCACCACACTATCCACCACTGCCCACTTCCTCTCTGCTGTTTTTCTGTAAATTCATTGTGAATTCTTTGCCAGATCTGTGTATCTGAGTGCTCGAGGTCACTCGAAGCCACGTGGATCACGAAGCCAATTGTGGATTCTACAAGCCACGACGTCACCATGCTGCCCACATCACTCCACTGACGTCACGATGCTGCCCGACTTCACGACGTCACCCACTATGCTGCCTGACGTCACTCCAGGACGTTACCTCGCGACGTCACTCAGTGATGTCACCGTTGCCTGATGTCACCCTGGACGTCTGCCTGACATAACATGATGCCACATCGAGTGTTATAGTTTCACAGTAAGCATATTGTTTCAGTATTGTCGAAAAGTTTGAGAGAAGATATATGTCATGTGTTAATTAATTCCTCTCAGTGTTCTCACATGTTCGTATGGCTTAGTGTTGATTTTTCCACAGAAAAACGTCATTTGCAAGTGCAAGCCATGTTGAATCACATGTGTGAGGTAGGTGTGTGCAAGTTTTCCGTGTGTCCCTGATGTATGGTCTGTGCCCAGACCACTGTCTAGCACCCTTGTGTTAGACCATTGACCGTTGACAGCTGAGTCAGCACAGATGTCAGTTACGAGTGTCTGAGCCCCTTGTACAAAAAGCTCTTATGTTTGCCGCTCGTAGATGCCCTGCTGAATCGTACCTTATATGATTTAGATTTAGAAAGGATATAGGAAAGTATTGGTTTGGAAATAGGGTAGTTGATGAGTGGAACAGTCTGCCTAGTAGGGTTATTGAAGCTAGGACCTTGGGTAGTTTCAAATTTAGGTTGGATAAATTCATGAGTGGAACAATCTTCCGAGTACTGTGATAGAGGCTAGGACCTTGGGTGGCTTTAAAAAGAGATTGGACAAATATATGAATGGGAGGGGCTGGGTTTGATTGGTGTCGTGAGTACGGGAATAAATTCTTAGGTAGTGGTCGTTTTGATATGGACCTGCCTTGTATGGGCCAGTAGGCCTTCTGCAGTGTTCCTCCATTCTTATGTTCTTATGAGTGAGAGGGGTTGGATTTGAGTGGGACTCGCGCATGAGTGGGTAGAATTGTCAAAGCTTATTTCTTGGGTAGCATTGAAAATTGGGTTGAGCAAATATTCTGTTAGTGGGACGGATTGTGAAGGACCTGCCTAGTATGGGCCAACAGGCCTGCTGCAGTGTTCCTCCTTTCTTATGTTTCTTATGTTTCTTATGTATAAGGCAGCAATAGACATCATTAGGAAGAAAGGAGGGAGCCCTGTTATATGTGGCATTTTGCCAAGAAGGGGTGTTGGAAATGAATGGCTGTCCAGAGCGATTGGTATAAATTGCTGGCTGGACAAACACTGTAAGGATAATGCAGTCCCATTCATTGACAACTGGGACCACTTCTATGGCCGAAATGACATGTATGCCAGGGATGGGGTTCACTTATCCAGGGAAGGTGTAGGATTTCTCGCTAGCTCAGTTGAGGATGTTGTTAGGGCTTTAAACTAGGATTAGTTAGAGGTATGGGTTTAGGAATGGTAAATAATGAGGGCCAAAATATTGATTCAGGCTTTGATATCATAAATCATAACAATAACAGTAATCGAGAAAAAAAAAAGATAAGGACCTGCCTTGTATGGGCCAGTAGGCCTTCTGCAGTGTTCCTCCATTCTTATGTTATGTTCTTATGTTATGTTTGCAGAGTCATCCTAAAAATGACTCACTCCACGCTTGCCGGCAGTGACAGCCCCAGTGACAGTACCAGTCTAGAAATGTCCTCCTGAGTTACTTGCCAGAAGTCCTGCCCAGTTACCGAGTACTGACGATGCCTCACTCAAGGGCACTAGCAGGTAAATCTGAAGAACTGGTTAATTACGATTTACCATTGCCAGTTCCTACTATCATTAATGGAACTCTGTGAACCAATATCTAACATTTTTAATTTATCTCTTCAAACAGGTGTAGTGTCTGATATGTGGAAGATGGCTAATGTAATTCCTATTTTTAAAGCAGGGGACAAGTCACTACCGTCAAACTACCGCCCAATAAGCCTGACCTCAATTGTAGGCAAATTACTAGAGTCAATTATAGCTGATATTATTAGAAGCCATCTAGATAACCATAATTTGATTAATGATACTCAGCATGGATTCACGAGGGGCCGTTCCTGCCTATCTAATTTATTAACCTTCTTCAGTAAAGCTTTTGAGGCTGTTGATCACGATAAAGAATTCGATATTGTATATTTAGACTTTAGTAAGGCTTTTGATAGAGTACCGCACCAGAGACTGTTAAAGAAAGTGACAGCTCATGGCATTGGGGGAAAAGTGCTGTCATGGATCGAGTCATGGCTCACCAATAGGAAGCAGAGAGTGTGCATAAATGGGGTTAAATCCGAATGGGGACTTGTAACAAGTGGTGTTCCACAGGGATCAGTCTTAGGCCCATTGTTATTTATAATATATATCAATGACCTTGATGAGGGAATTACTAGTGATATGAGCAAATTCGCCGACGACACGAAGATAGGTAGGATAATTGATTCAAACATAGATGTCATAGAACTTCAGGAAGATTTAGACAAACTTAATTCGTGGTCAGAAAAGTGGCAGATGCAGTTCAATGTAGATAAATGCAAGGTTCTGAAGCTCGGGAGTGTCCATAACCCAAGCACTTATAAGTTAAATAACGTAGAACTTAGCCATACAGATTGCGAGAAGGACTTGGGGGGATGGTAAGCAGCAACCTTAAACCAAGACAGCAATGCCTAAGCGTACGTAATAAGGCAAATAGATTACTGGGATTTATATCAAGAAGTGTTAGCAACAGAAGTCCAGAGGTTATATTACAGCTTTATACATCATTAGTAAGGCCTCACCTAGATTACGCAGCTCAGTTCTGGTCTCCATATTACAGAATGGACATAAATTCGTTAGAAAACATTCAGCGTAGAATGACTAAATTAATACATAGCATTAGAAATCTTCCTTACGAAGAAAGATTGAAGACCCTAAAATTACATTCACTTGTAAGACGTAGAATGAGGGGAGACATGATCGAGGTATACAAGTGGAAAATGGGTATTAACAAAGGGGATATAAATAAGGTCTTGAGGATATCTCTCCAAGAGAGAACCCGCATGGTTTAATATGAAAAATCGGGACTTGCCTGCCGAATGTCACATTCAGGGTTTTAAATTGTTCCAAGTAGACAGAAGTATCGGGAAAGGGGGTGGGGTGGCACTCTATGTCCGTGATCATTTAAATTGTTGCATAAAAACGGGTATAAAGTCTGAATTAACACATACAGAGTCTGTCTGGATAGAATTTTCAGAGGGGTGTGAAAAATTGATTTTAGGCGTGATTTACCGACCTCCAAACTTAGATAGGGAACAAGGGAGACTACTTTGGGAGGAAATTGTTAAGGCCACAAGACACGATAACGTAGTAATTCTAGGGACTTTAACTTTAGTCAGATTGATTGGAATTTCATGACAGGGAATTTAGAATCTAACGACTTTTTAGAAGTAGTTCATGATTGCTTTTTGAAGCAGTTTGTAACAGAACCTACAAGGGAAATAACCTACTTGACTTGGTTCTGGCAAGCAAGGAAACCCTTGTTAATAATTTAGAAATTACAGAGGAACTCGGCTCAAGCGACCACAAGTCAATTACCTTTAGCATTGAATGGATGTATGATAGTAGGGATAATTCAGTAATGGTCCCAGATTTTCGCTTAGCAGATTATAATGGACTTAGAGAACACTTATCAACTGTGGACTGGGGTGAAGAAGAGAGGTATCAATATGACAGTTTTCTTAACACTATACAGGCTGCCCAAAGAACATTTATCCCGTATAAAGAAATTAGATCAAGTAGAAATGACCCAAAATGGATGAATAATAGGCTCAAATATCTTTTAGGGCAGAAGAAAGGAATTTATAGGCGCCTAAAAAGAGGTGAGGGTCATCTTATAAATCAGTATACTGACATTAAGAGGGAC
The DNA here is from genome assembly GCA_009830355.1 of Cherax destructor. Taxonomy (NCBI): domain Eukaryota; kingdom Metazoa; phylum Arthropoda; class Malacostraca; order Decapoda; family Parastacidae; genus Cherax; species Cherax destructor. The sequence continues at coordinate 3,467 of WNWK01007683.1, read as the reverse complement.
GTTAAAAGGGAATAAGAAAATCTAAACGGGACTATGAAATTAAAGTTGCTAGGGATTCAAAAACTAACCCAAAAAGTTTTTCCAGGTTTATAGAACAAAAGTTAGGGATAAGATAGGTCCCTTAAAAATAACTTTGGGCATCTTACTGACAAGGAGAATGATATGTGCTCTATTTTTAATAATTATTTTCTCTCGGTTTTCACACAGGAAGACATTAATAATATCCCAGTAATTAATTTTTACAGAGGCCCAGAAGAAGATAAATTATGTAATATCACAGTCACTAGCGAAATGATTATGAAACAGCTGGACCGACTGAAACAAAATAAATCGCCGGGTCCTGATGAGCTTTTTGCAAGGGTTCTTAAGGAATGCAAATGGAACTCTGTGAACCAATATCTAACATTTTTAATTTATCTCTTCAAACAGGTGTAGTGTCTGATATGTGGAAGATAGCTAATGTAATTCCTATTTTTAAAGCAGGGGACAAGTCACTACCGTCAAACTACCGCCCAATAAGCCTGACCTCAATTGTAGGCAAATTACTAGAGTCAATTATAGCTGATATTATTAGAAGCCATCTAGATAACCATAATTTGATTAATGATACCCAGCATGGATTCACGAGGGCCGTTCCTGCCTATCTAATTTATTAACCTTCTTCAGTAAAGCTTTTGAGGCTGTTGATCACGATAAAGAATTCGATATTGTATATTTAGACTTTAGTAAGGCTTTTGATAGAGTACCGCACCAGAGACTGTTAAAGAAAGTGACAGCTCATGGCATTGGGGGAAAAGTGCTGTCATGGATCGAGTCATGGCTCACCAATAGGAAGCAGAGAGTGTGCATAAATGGGGTTAAATCCGAATGGGGACTTGTAACAAGTGGTGTTCCACAGGGATCAGTCTTAGGCCCATTGTTATTTATAATATATATCAATGACCTTGATGAGGGAATTACTAGTGATATGAGCAAATTCGCCGACGACACGAAGATAGGTAGGATAATTGATTCAAACATAGATGTCATAGAACTTCAGGAAGATTTAGACAAACTTAATTCGTGGTCAGAAAAGTGGCAGATGCAGTTCAATGTAGATAAATGCAAGGTTCTGAAGCTCGGGAGTGTCCATAACCCAAGCACTTATAAGTTAAATAACGTAGAACTTAGCCATACAGATTGCGAGAAGGACTTGGGGGTGATGGTAAGCAGCAACCTTAAACCAAGACAGCAATGCCTAAGCGTACGTAATAAGGCAAATAGATTACTGGGATTTATATCAAGAAGTGTTAGCAACAGAAGTCCAGAGGTTATATTACAGCTTTATACATCATTAGTAAGGCCTCACCTAGATTACGCAGCTCAGTTCTGGTCTCCATATTACAGAATGGACATAAATTCGTTAGAAAACATTCAGCGTAGAATGACTAAATTAATACATAGCATTAGAAATCTTCCTTACGAAGAAAGATTGAAGACCCTAAAATTACATTCACTTGTAAGACGTAGAATGAGGGGAGACATGATCGAGGTATACAAGTGGAAAATGGGTATTAACAAAGGGGATATAAATAAGGTCTTGAGGATATCTCTCCAAGAGAGAACCCGCAATAATGGATTCAAGTTAGATAAGTTTAGATTTAGAAAGGATATAGGAAAGTATTGGTTTGGAACATAAGAACATAAGAAAGGAGGAACACTGCAGCAGGCCTGTTGGCCCATACTAGGCAGGTCCTTCACATTCCATCCCACCAACAGAATATTTGTTCAACCTAATTTTCAATGCTACCCAAAAAATAAGCTTTGATAATTTTATTTACTCATGTGCAATTCCCACTCAAATCCAACCCCTTTCACTCATGAATTTATCCAACCTAAATTTAAAACTACCCAAGGTCCTTGCTTCAATAACCCTACTAGGCAGACTGTTCCATTCATCAACTACCCTATTTCCAAACCAATACTTTCCTATATCCTTTCTAAATCTAAACTTATCTAACTTGAATCCATTATTGCGGGTTCTCTCTTGGAGAGATACCCTCAAGACCTTATTTATATCCCTTTGTTAATACCCATTTTCCACTTGTATACCTCGATCATGTCTCCCTCATTCTACGTCTTACAAGTGAATGTAATTTAAGGGTCTTCAATCTTTCTTCGTAAGGAAGATTTCTAATGCTATGTATTAATTTAGTCATTCTACGCTGAATGTTTTCTAACGAATTTATGTCCATTCTGTAATATGGAGACCAGAACTGAGCTGCGTAATCTAGATGAGGCCTTACTAATGATGTATAAAGCTGTAATATAACGTCTGGACTTCTGTTGCTAACACTTCTTGATATAAATCCCAGTAATCTATTTGCCTTATTACGTACGCTTAGGCATTGCTGTCTTGGTTTAAGGTTGCTGCTTACCATCACCCCAAGTCCTTCTGCAATCTGTATGGCTAAGTTCTACGTTATTTAACTTATAAGTGCTTGGGTTATGGACACTCCCGAGCTTTAGAACTTTGCATTTATCTACATTGAACTGCATCTGCCATTTTTCTGACCAGGAATTGAGTTTGTCTAAATCCTCCTGTAGTTCACTGACATCTACGTCTGAATCGATTATCCTACCTATCTTCGTGTCATCAGCGAATTTGCTCATATCACTAGAAATTCCTCGTCAAGGTCATTTATATATATTATAACAACAACGGGCCCAAAACCGATCCCTGAGGAACGCCACTTGTTACAGATCCCCACTCCGATTTAACCCCATTTATGCACACCCTCTGCTTCCTATTGGTGAGCCATGACTCGATCCATGACAACACTTTTCCCCCAATGCCATGAGCAGCCACTTTTTTAACAGTCTCTGATGTGGTACTCTATCAAAAGCCTTACTAAAATCCAAATAAACGATATCGAATTCTTTATCATTATCAACTGCCTCAAAAGCCCCACTGAAAAAGTTAACAAATTAGTTAGGCAGGAACGGCCCTGGTGAATCCATGCTGAGTATCATTAATCAAATTATGCCTATCGAGATGGCTTCTTATGTTATCAGCTATAATCGACTCTAGTAATTTGCCTACAATTGATGTTAGACTTATTGGGCGGTAATTTGATGGTAACGACTTGTCCCCTGCTTTAAAAATAGGAATTACATTAGCCATCTTCCACGTATCCGGCACTACACCTGTTTGAAGAGATAGGTTAAAAATGTTAGTTAAGGGTTCACAGAGTTCTATTTTGCATTCCTTAAGAACCCTTGAAAAAAGCTCATCAGGGCCTGGCGATTTATTTTGCTTCAAACGGTCTATCTGTTTGATAACCTTTTTGCTAGTGACTGTGAAACTACATAATTTATCTTCTTCAGGCCCACTAAAATACCTAATTCTTGGGATATTATTAATGTCTTCCTGAGTGAAACCGAGAGAAAATAATTATTAAAAATAGAGCACATTTCATTCTCTTTGT
>WNWK01007682.1:90000-91495 GCA_009830355.1 Cherax destructor | reverse complement strand
AGACTATTCCACTTCTTGACAACTCTATGACTGAAGAAATACTTCCTAACATCCCTGTGGTTCATCTGAGTCTTTAACTTCCAATTGTAACCCCTTGTTGCTGTATTCCATCTCTGGAACATCCTGTCTCTGTCCACCACGTCGATTCCTCTCAGTATTTTATATGTCGTTATTACGCAGTGTGTTGTAGAGAATATTGTATGAAAATGCTCCATATATAATGCCAGTTTCCGGAATTTCTTCTAAAACCGGATGTGTATTAGTCGTGAAGAGCAGACAGGACAGGACAGGAGCAGGTGAGGTGGTGGTGGGGCAGTACGAGAACAGCGGTTAGGCGTTTGTGAAAGTAGGTGGGGTGATTGGTTTTGGTAAGTTTATATCCTAGGTTATTTTATTGTTTTATGTGCTCTCATGTTTACCTGTAAGGCCCTACTGTGCAGAGGCCTGTTTAAGTTTTGGGATAGTACTTATACAGCCTGCAGAAGGTGGGGGGTGTGCTAGTGAGCTAATGTGAGTACGGGTAAAGGTGAACAAAAGAATAATTATATATATATATATATATATATATATATATATATATATATATATATATATATATATATATATATATATATATATATAGGATGAGGTCCACCTCTAGTGTCAATTGTGGGACCCATTGCCTCGGAGAAGTGGATAAAAAGACTTCAAGGAAGAATATTTGATTTCTTTCTGAAGCCATTTGAATATTCCACTTCCCCTACTACCCCATCTTTTTTTTTATACAAACTTTATTTCAAGACAAAATACAAAAATACAATGGGGAGTAAAACAACATAGATAACAACTCAGAGCTACATGTCCAAATACTTCGTCCAACTCCCCGGCAGTGGGCCGGTGCCCAGAATACTGCAGGCATTTCCCCTCTGGATCGCAACACTGAGTCTCTGAAACAGGAAGCTGGTCGCCCTGTGGTCTGGTTTCCATGATGAGTTTTCCACCAGCTCCTAGAAACTTTGACCTTTTGCCCATGCTCCATGTTCCGACCCTATTGGGATGAAGTTATAGCAAGAGGGAAGGTCTTCATATTTGCGGGTCTTCTGGGTCTCCCTGTGGCTGGCAGCTCCACCCCCTTCGGCTAAGGAGTGTGGCAGGTGGTGTCTGCCAATGTGGCAGCACAGGTGTAGTCCCAAGCAATCTGCTTACCATCCTTCCAGGGTAGCATGGTGGCTCCATCAGGACGCTTTTGACTTCCATCAGACCTCTGCACTTGGGGTTCCCGTTGAGCTGGGCAACGGGCTGTGGCGAGGCTTCTCTTTATGATGTCATTGACCTCCTCATGTCTAGCATACTTCCCTTCTGATGTGACACACTAGACCATGAAGTCCGAATTGGTCAGCCGTCGCCCTGCCGCAAATACACCTATGTTCGGTGAGTATGGGGCGGCTAGGCGAAGAGCAACACCAATCCGAATGGCCTGTGGGTCGAGTCGGAGTCCCCAAGAGGAATTGGGAAC
>WNWK01007682.1:80000-87500 GCA_009830355.1 Cherax destructor | reverse complement strand
CCTGAACGATTCCTAATTAAGATGTCGGAATGCTGTTCGTAGGTTTGCTAGGCGCCCGTATGCTGCAGCAGTTAATTCGTTGATGTGCGCCTCAGGAGATGTGCCTGGTGCTATACTCACCCCAAGATCTTTTTCCTTGAGTGAGGTTTGTAGTCTCTGGCCCCCCTAGACTGTACTCCGTCTGCGGTCTTTTTTGCCCTTCCCTAATCTTCATGACTTTGCACTTGGTGGGGTTGAACTCCAGGAGCCAATTGCTGGACCAGGTTTGCAGCCTGTCCAGGTCCCTTTGTAGTTCTGCCTGGTCCTTGTCCGATTGAATTCTCCTCATCAACTTCACATCATCTGCAAACAGGGACACTTCGAAGTCTATTCCTTCCGTCATGGCGTTCACAAATACCAAAAACAGCACCGGTCCTAGGACTGACCCCTGTGGAACCCCACTCGTCACAGGCGCCCACTCTGACACCTCACCACGTACCATGACTCGCTGCTGTCTTCCTGACAGGTATTCCCTGATCAATTGGAGTGCATTCCCTGTTATCCCTGCCTTGTCCTCCAGCTTTTGTGAAACTGTGTAAAATGCCTTCTTAAAGTTCAAGAAAATGAAGTCTACCCACCCCTCTCCCTCTTGTCTTACTGCTGTCACCCTGTCATAGAACTCCAGTAGGTTTGTGACACAGGATTTCCCGTCCCTGAAACCGTGTTGGCCGTCGTTGATGAACTCATTCCTTTCCTTCTCCTGATAATCTTCTCCATGACTTTGCATTCTATACATGTCAGTGACACTGCTCTGTAGTTAAGTGCTTCATGTCTGTCTCTTTTTTTAAAAATTGGGACTACATTTGCTGTCTTCCATACCTCAGGTAATTTCCCAGTTTCGATAGATGTGTTGAATATTGTTGTTAGGGGTACACATAGTGCCTGTGTGTGTGTGTGTGTGTGAAGGTGTGCTAGTATGTGTCACTGGGAGGGAAGTTAAGGGACTTAGGTGGTATGGGTGTGTATTATAAGATAGGTTTGAACTTGGGAAGTGTTCTTAGATGGTATGAGATATTGTTTCGAGGATTTGGGCTTTGGTGTCTTTTAATAATAAAAGATTAAAACAATTTTTATATGTTTTATCCACCATAATCATAAAGTGGTAAATACATTTTTTTGTAATACATGACTTTAATTGCCCAATAAAACACTTAAGTGTTTTGTAGCTAACATAACCGAGCACTTATGTTAACACGGCAGCATTAGATTACGTCCTGTGTTTCATCGCATTGGAGGTTAGGGGGGATGGATAGGTTGGGAGGGGAAGGAGGATGAAGAGAGAGGGATAGTAGCGGAGGTGGAGTTGGTGGGGAGGGGTGGAGGTGGAGTTGGTGGGGAGGGGTGATGGAGGATGAGCAGAGGAGTAGGATATTTAAGAGGGAGTAAGTAGGTGGGTGAGGAGAGTGGGAAGGGTAAGGGAGATGGAGTAGGTGGGAGCTTGGGTGATGGAGTAGGTGGGAGCTTGGGTGATGGAGTAGGTGGGAGCTTGGGTGATTGAGTAGGTGGGAGCTTGGGTGATAGAGTAGGTGGGAGCTTGGGTGATGGAGTAGGTGGGAGCTTGGGTGATGGAGTAGGTGGGAGCTTGGGTGATGGAGTAGGTGGGAGTTTGGGTGATGGAGTAGGTGGGAGCTTGGGTGATGGAGTAGGTGGGAGCTTGGGTGATGGTCGATTAGGAGATGTTTGGAGAAGACCCGGGCCGGACGTACCGGCGACCCTACAAGAAGAAGAAGAAGAAGATTAGGAGAGGGGGAGGGAAAGGGTGATAGAAGATGAGGGTAGAGGGTAGGGTTTATGAGTAGGTAGCAGGGTTGATGGAGGATGGGGAGATGGGAGAGTTGGGGAGATGGAGTAAGTGGGGGAGGGGTGATGGAGGATGAAGAGAGGGAAGGGGTGGAGGATCATGATCCGGGGATTTGGAGAGGAGAAGGCCTTGGGAAGATGGAGAAGGTGGGGAGAGGGGATGAGAAGAGGGGAGGGAATGGGAGATGGAGTAGGTAGGTAGGGTAGGGCTGAGGGGGCTAAAGAGAGGAAGAGGGTAGTGGAAGTGGAGTAGGTGGGGAAGGGTTGAAGATGGGATGATCCAGGGAATTGGGGCAAGGTGTAAGAGAGGATACTTTCTATCCAAGGAAGTGGAAGTGGATGGTCCAGGAGCTGGAGTATTAGCAATGGAGAGGGGGAACAGAGGGAGTGGAATAAGGTAGTAAGTACCAGGGAATGATCTTGAGTCGAGGAATTGGTCCAAGAGCACAAATGATCATAGACCAGGAGCTAGAGCATCGCCGTGAAAAACACCCTATTTTCCACGGCTGTAAACTCCCCTATTCTCTCTAGAGAACAAACACCCTATTTTACATAGTGGGAAAACTGCGTATTGTACTAGCTAGAGGCAACACTCTATTCTCATATCCATATAAAAGTGTTGGTGTAACATTAATCTGGAACGTTCTGCCTTTTTCGCTCAAAGAAAAACTTGTATCTGTCTTCAGACACCTCAACACACTATGCAAGACTTTGTGTTGCTCACATCACAATACCTTTTCAATTGATTGCCTTTAATTTCCTTCTGTTTCATACGTTCTCATATTCCTTCACCAATTATTGCAATTTCTCTTCAGAATCTCTCAAAAAGATAATCTGAAGAGCAACTGTAAATACTGTGTAGTAGTAACAGTTACTAGTTGTCATAGGCACTTGTGATAAACACCTGACCAATTGCGTGGGTGTGGGTGAGAGAGAGAGAGAGAGAGAGAGAGAGAGAGAGAGAGAGAGAGAGAGAGAGAGAGAGAGAGAGAGGAGCGAGTGGGGAAGAAGGGTTAATGTTAGGCAGGCTCACTTGAAGCTCATTGGCGACATTCCGCCAAGTTAATGCAACAAAGGTCAAGTCGTAAGTGCGACTCAAGTGGGCGTGCGGGTGTTCAGAGTTACTACTGCAAGGTTTTGAATGCTTTCAATAATGCTTTTTAAATTCATATATATATTAGTATACACACTTATTTATCTATCTGTATATGCATATATATATATAAAATATATATATATATATATATATATATATATATATATATATATATATATATATATATATATATGTATATATATATGTATATATTTTGTTTTCCAACAAGTCGGCCGTCTCCCACCGAGGCAGGGTGACCCAAAAAGAAAGAAAATCCCCAAAGGAAAATACTTTTATCTTCATTCAACACTTTCACCTCACTCATACATAATCACTGTCTTTGCAGAGGTGTTCAGATACGACATTTTAGAGTCCCTCCAAACTGCCAATATCCCAAACCCCTTTTTTAAAGTGCAGGCATTGTACTTCCCATTTCCAGGACTCAAGTCCAACTAAATCAATTAACTGGTTTCCCTGAATCCCTTCACACAATATTACCCTGCTCACACTCCAACAGCTCGTCAGGTCCCAAAAACCATTCATCTCCATTCACTCCTATCTAACACGCTCACACATTCTTGCTGGAAGTCAAAGCCCCTCTCCCACAAAACCTCCTTTACCCCCTCCCTCCAACCTTTTCGAGGACGACCCCTACCCTGCCTTCCTTCCCCTACAGATTTATACGCTCTCCAAGTCATTCTACTTTGATCCTTTCTCTCTAAATGACCAAACCACCTCAACAACCCCTCTTCAGCTCTCTGACAAATACTTTTAGTAACTCCACACCTCCTCCTAATTTCCACACTCCGAATTTTCTGCATAATATTTACACCACACATTGCCCTTAAACAGGACATTTCCACTGCCTCCAGCCTCCTCCTTGCTGCACCATTTGCAACCCATGCTTCACACCCATATAAGAGTTTTAGTACTACTATACTTTCGTACATTCCCTTCTTTGCCTCCATGGATAACGTTTTTTGTCTTCACAGATACATCAACGCACCACTCACCTTTTTTTCTTCATCAATTCTATGGTTAACCTCATCCTTCATAAACCCATCCGCTGACACGTCAACTCCCAAATATCTGAAAACATTTACTTCTTCCATAATCCCTCTCTCCAATGTGATATCCAATTTTTCTTTATTTAAATCGTTTGATACCCTCATCATCTTACTCTTATCTATGTTCACTTTCGACTTTCTACCTTTACACACTCTCCCAAACTCGTCCACTAATCTTTCCAACTTTTCTTTAGAATCTCCCAAAAGCTCAGTATCATCAGCAAAAAGTAACTGTCAACTCCCATTTTGAATTTGATTCCCCATAATTTAATCCCACCCCTCTCCCCAACACCCTAGCACATACTTCTTTTACAACCCCATCTATATATATATTAAACAACCATGGTGACATTACACATCCCTGTCTAAGACCTACTTTTACAGGGAAGTAATCTCCCTCTCTCCTACACACCCTAACCTGAGGCTCATTATCCTCATAAAAACTCTTTACAGCATTCAGTAACTTACTACCTATTCCATACACTTGCAACATTTGCCACATTGCTCCCCTCTCCACTCTATCATATGCCTTTTCTAAATCCATAAATGCAATGAAAACTTCCCTACCTTTATCTAAATACTGTTCACATATATGCTTCAATGTTAACACTTGATCTACACATCCTCTACCCACTCTAAAGCCTCCTTGCTCATCTGCAATCCTACTCTCTGTCTTATCTCTAATTCTTTCAATAATAACTACCGTACACTTTCCCTGGTATACTCAATAAACTTATTCCCTTATAATTCTTACTATCTCTTTTATCCCCTTTCCCTTTAAATAAAGGAACTATACATGCTCTCTGCCAATCCCTAGGTACCTTCCCCTCTTTCATACATTTATTAAACAAAAATATCAACCACTCCAACACTATATCCTCCCCCACTTTTAACATTTCTGTCATGATCCCGTCAGTTCCAGCTGCTTTACCCCCTTTCATTCTACGTAATGCCTCACGCACCTCCCCCACACTCACCTCCTGCTCTTCTTCACTCCTAAATGATGTTATACCTCCCTGACCAGTGCATGAAAGTACCGCCTCCCTTTTTTCATCGACATTTAAAAGTTCCTCAAAATATTCCCGCCATCTACCCAATACTCCAGCTTCCCTTCTACTAACTCCCCTACTCTGTTTTTAACTGACAAATCCATTCTTTCCCTAGGCTTTCTTAACTTGTTTATCTCACTACACTTTTTTTTCCTGTTTTCAGCAAAATTTCTTGACAAAGCCTCTCCCACTCTATCATCTGTTCTCCCTTTGCACTCTCTCACCACTCTCTTCACCTATCTTTTACTCTCCATATACTCTGCTCTTCTATTAACACTTCTGTTTTGTAAAACCTCTCATAAGCTACCTTTTCTCTTTATCACACCCTTTACTTCTTCATTCCACCACTCACTCCTTTTTCCTCCTGCACCCACCCTCCTATAGCCACAAACTTCTGCCCCACATTCTAATACTGCATTTTTAAAACTATCCCAACCCACTTCAACCCCCTCACTACTCATACTTGCACTAGCCCACCTTTCTGTCAATAGTTGCTTATATCTCACCCTAACTTCCTCCTCCCTTAGTTTATACACTTTTATCTCTCTCTTACTTGCTGTTGCCATTTTCTTTTTGTCCCATCTACCTTTTACTCTAACTGTAGCTCCAACTAAATAATGATCCGATATATCCGTTGCCCATCTATGAACATGTACATCCTGAAGGCTACCCATCAACCTTTTATCCACCAATACATAATCTAGCAAACTACTTTCATTACGTGCTATATCATACCTTACATACTTATTTATCCTCTTTTTCATAAAATATGTATTATTTATTACCAAAACTCTTTCAACACATAGCTCAATTAAAGGCTCCCCATTTACATTTACCCCTGGCACCCCAAAATTTACCTACTACTCCCTCCACAACATTTTTACCTACTTTAGCATTAAGATCCCAACCACAAGTACTCTCTCACTTGGTTCAAATTCCCCACACTCACTCAACATTTCCCAAAATCTCTCTCTCTCTCCTCTACATATATAAATATGTATATATATACTGTATATATATATATATTTATATATATATATATATATATATATATATATATATATATATATATATATATATATATATATATATATATATATATATATATATATTAACACATAAGCCTTTTCCCACCAAGGCAGGGTGGCCCGACAAAGAAAAACTTTCATCATCATTTACTCCATCACTGTCTTGCCAGAGGCGTGCTTACACTACAGCTACAAAACTGCAACATTAACACCCCTCCTTCAGAGTGCCGGCACTGCACTTCCCATCTCCAGGAATCAAGTCCGGCCTGCCGGTTTCCCTGAAACCCTTCATAAATCTTACCTTGCCTACAATACAACAGCACGTCAACTCCTAAAAACCATTTGTCTCCATTCGCTCCTATCTAACACGCTCACGTACGCTTGCTGGAAGTCCAAGCCCCTCGCACACAAAACCCCCTTTACCCCCTCCTTCCAACCTTTTCTAGGCCGACCCCTACCCCGCCGTCCCTCCACTACAGATTTATACACTCTCGAAGTCATTGTATTTGGTTCCATCCTCTCTATATGTCCAAACCATCTCAATAACCCCTCCTCAGCTCTCTCGATAATAGTTTTGGTAATCCCACACCTCCTCCTAATCTCTAAACTACGGATTCTCTGCATTATATTCACACCACACATTGCCCTCAGACATGACATCTCCACTGCAACATTCACAATCCATGTCTCATACCCATACAAGAGTGTTGGTATAACTATACTCTCATACATTCCCTACTTTGCTTTCATGGATAAAGTTCTATGTCTCCACAAGCTCCTCAGTGCACCAATCACCCTTTTTCCCTCGTTAATTCTATGATTCAACTCATCCTTCATATACCCATCTGCTGACACATACACTCCCAAAATCTGAACACATTCACCTCCTCCATACTCTCTCCCTCCAATCTGATATCCAATCTTCCGTTATCTATTTTTTTTTGTTATCCTCATCACCTTACTCTTTCCTATATTCACTTTTCATTTCCTTCTTATACATACCCCACCAAACTCATCCACCAACCTCTGCAACTTCTCTCCAGAATACCCCAAAAGCACAGTGTCATCAGCAAAGAGCAACTGTGACAACTCCCACTTTGTGTTAGATTCTTTATCTTTTAACCCCACACCTCTTGCCAACACCCGAGCATTCACTTCTCTTACAACTCCATCTATAAATATATTGAACAACCACGGTGACATCACACATCCCTGTCTAAGGCCTATTTTTACTGGGAAATAATCTCCCTCTCGCCTACATACTCAAACCTAAGCCTCACTATCCTCGTAAAAACATTTCACCGCTTTCAACCTACTTTCTATTCCATACATTTGCAACATCTGCCACATTGCCCCCCTATCCACCCTATCATATGCCTTTTCCAAATCCATAAATGCCACAAACACCTCTTTACCCTTAT
>WNWK01007682.1:0-75000 GCA_009830355.1 Cherax destructor | reverse complement strand
CTCGGCAGACGATGTAACATCCCCCTAATGAAAAGTAGGGGTGCCACTAGCACGTTGAGAGACAACACAATAAGTGTCAGGGGCCCAAGACTGTTCAACTACCTCCCAGCATACATAAGGGGGATTACCAATAGACCCCTGGCTGTTTTCAAGAAGGCACTGGACAGGCACCTAAAGTCGGTACCTGACCAGCCAAACTGTGGTTCGTACGTTGGACTGCGTTCGGCCAGCAGTAACAGCCTGGTTGATCAGGCCCTGATCCTCCATGAGGTCTGGTCACAGACCGGCCTGCGGGGGAGTTGACCCCCGGAACTCTCTCGAGGTAAACTCCAGGTATTGTATTGTAACCACAAACGAATGGTATTTAATCAATAACAACACTGCGGCTAGCCGGGGATCGAACGAACCCGTGTTGTTTTAGCCCGCCTCATGGTGAGCGATAATTCACGACGCTCTAACCCACTGGACCATCCAATCATAGAAAGATCACGCACCCAGCAGAGCTAGGTGTTGTTCCGTGATCTTAGGACATGCGGGTTCGATCTCCCGGCTAGTCGCAGTGATGTTATTCAGATGCCTCATTCAGTAATGAAGATCATATTATCGCATGTATCCTGAAGTTTGGGCTACTGGTGTTAAATGCGAGTTGCCTGAAGATTCTTGATCCACTCACTTAGCTTTATACTTTCAGGTTCGTCATTAAATATTTATTAAATTTTGTCAGCAGAAGTTGTTTCAGATCAAGAATGTTCAAAGAGGCTATTTTGTATTAATATAGGAAAACTTAATATCAAATTGAAATTAAGTTTGATACAGCAAAATATCACCAAATAATAACTTCCAAGTTTCTTATTTATCTTTTCAGAATATTTGATTATTGGTTTAACAGATCTGGCATTGAAAAATCCTAAGAATCCCTACTTGATTACATAGTGAGAGAGCAGTTTGTTACATCACTTACTAATGACATGAGTATCTTTATTAAAGAATGTAACCTTACTATAGCTGCTATCCCCGTGATACTGGGAAAAGGTAAATCAAAATTACCTAACTCCAAGGTAAGTTTGACAAACCCAAGTAACTCCTGCGTTTGTCAATGTTTCAATTGTTGTGAACTGGGTCACAAACAGCCTACCTGTCCGAAAAAAAAATTGAGAACATAGGCAGATGTTTCGCTGATATTAATTCACAAGCTTATTTCAGTGATGATTTTCTTAAGAGTATGCGGATAACCCTTCTTGATACACACGATATTCCTGTGTAATTCTCTCGAATAAGTTATTTCCTAATTTAGACTCTGAGGTGCAAGTATTCTTCACTAACAGACTACTTTGGGCTTACAGAGAGTTTTCCTTAGGTGTCTCCTTATTTGTAAATGATTTACAGGATGGACTGATGCTTCTGTTGTTCCTATAAAAATCTTGCTCTGTGTAAATGGGTACTGTAAAAGATGCGCAGTATCCCACTTTGAACGACATTTCAGCTATACCACTGCTTCCAATACATAATTTGTTTTCAAGTAACTCTGAACTAAAAGTACCAGGAGTAGATGAGCCTAATATTCGTGCATCAAGTGCTGTCCCAATGTCCGTTGAACATGTATCTATTAATGAGTCTCTTGTTTCGGAAGTTTCAGAATTTTCTCACAATACGGAATCTTCAATACCTTTGAACTCGGAACCTTCTGTTTCAACTTTCTCCACAGTCAATACTGTAACAGGTAATTCCGATTCATTCCTTTACTACTTCTTAAAGCTAAACAGGAATATATATTCCTAGAGAAGTGTAGAGTGGAACTTTAGTTAACAACTATAAATTTATGTATAGTGGTGACATTTTGTTTTAGCAAGAAACCACTTCCAATAACATGGACAATGGTAAGATTTTGGTTGTTTCTTCGCTTTGTGAAGAGATAGTGCCTACGTTGTCCCATGATCTTCCAGTTTCGAGATATTTTTCATACTGGAAAACGAACAATAAACTCATAGATAATAAGTTCTGGCCTGGAGTGACATCCATGTGTGAAATTACTGCAAAGTTTGTCACATTTGCCAAAAAGCTTCTCAGAAGAGAAAAAAACAGACTTGTTCGTATAGAAAAATTCACATTTTCTGTCCTTTGTCTCCTCTTTCTTCAGAGACACATGTTCTAGTTTTTCACAATTAGTATGGCTTTAGAATATCACCTTCACGGATGTGGCTAAAACTCTTTTGTCAATATTTTCAATTGTCAATATTTTTTGTCAATAATTATCAAACTGGTCTTTACAACGGAAGGATTAAGTGACATCATTCTATCATAAAATCAATTCTTAACAAATTGTCCAAACTAAAACCGACTCCTTGGCTTAGATTTTTCCGTGCAACTTATTTATAATGAGGGATATAACTAGTGTTTTTATTATTTTTAAATTTTCAGCAGTTGAGCCGTTGCATGGGCATCAAGCTAGAGGTTCCTTATATATCCTAACCAACTTTGGACTAATGCTAAAATCAATCCAAAGATGCAAACCACTTATCAGTTTCTTTAAAATTTAATAAACAGGTTAGAAGAAACTGCTCATATTGCAACCCACAATTTAAATGTCTCTATGAACATTTACAAACCTTATTTTGATGTGAGGAGTCAGAAGTGTAGCTTCATGGGGATGAACTACTACTACTATCAAACAGAGTAAGTAAATTATTAGTTTGTTGGCGAAGAACGTAAGAATAATCATTTTAATTGTAGGAAGTTCAGAACCGTTTTGGTGAAAGATAAGACACTGTACTGAAAGCGTACTGCAATTAAAAGAAGGTACTGTCACAGAAGTCAGACAATGGGGAGGCAAACAGTATGTCACGCTCCGCGGCGACCAGTATGTCACGCTCCGCGGCGACCAGTATGTCACGCTCCGCGGCGACCAGTATGTCACGCTCCGCGGCGACCAGTATGTCACGCTCCGCGGCGACCAGTAGTCACGCTCCGCGGCGACCAGTATGTCACGCTCCGCGGCGACAGGCACGCCCGCGGCGACCAGTAGTCACGCCGCGGCGACCAGTATGTCACGCCCGCGACGACCAGTATCAAGCTCCGCGGCGACCAGTATGTCACGCTCCGCGGCGACCAGTATGTCAAGCTCCGCGGCGACCAGTATGTCACGCTCCACGGCGACCAGTATGTCACGCTCCGCGGCGACCAGTATGTCAAGCTCCGCGACGACCAGTATGTCACGCTCCGCGGCGACCAGTATGTCACGCTCCGCGGCGACCAGTATGTCACGCTCCGCGGCGACCAGTATGTCACGCTCCGCGGCGACCAGTATGTCACGCTCCGCGACGACCAGTATGTCAAGCTCCGCGGCGACCAGTATGTCACGCTCCGCGGCGACCAGTATGTCACGCTCCGCGGCGACCAGTATGTCAAGCTCCGCGGCGACCAGTATGTCACGCTCCGCGGCGACCAGTATGTCAAGCTCCGCGGCGACCAGTATGTCACGCTCCGCGGCGACCAGTATGTCAGCTCCGCGGCGACCAGTATGTCAAGCTCCGCGACGACCAGTATGTCACGCTCCGCGGCGACCAGTATGTCAAGCTCCGCGACGACCAGTATGTCACGCTCCACGGCGACCAGTATGTCACGCTCCGCGGCGACCAGTATATCACGCTCCGCGGCGACCAGTATGTCACGCTCCGCGGCGACCAGTATGTCACGCTCCGCGGCGACCAGTATGTCACGCTCCGTGGCGACCAGTATGTCACGCTCCGCGGCGACCAGTATGTCACGCTCCGTGGCGACCAGTATGTCACGCTCCGCGGCGACCAGTATGTCACGCTCCGTGGCGACCAGTATGTCACGCTCCGTGGCGACCATTACACAATAATACAGCACCTCCGGTTTTTTATTTATCTGCCCCAACTAACACTGCCAACTGGTGATGAAAAAGATTCTGATGAGTTTCTCAGTAGTTTCCTTTACCTCATTTAGTCAGATGGATACTGATGATTTAAGTTCAGTTATTTGGTCACTGTGAGAGAAAAGTTGGTTAGATAAGAGTGGACGCATGAATGATGGTTATAGTAAAACTGGATGAATGTTTGTTGAGTAAGAGGCTGCTATCATTACCTCTCTACCTTCCTTCTTCTCCTCTCGGTGGGAGTTAACAAGAGACTCTCCTAGCGAATTTTAAACTAATTGACTTTCTGCTCCTACCAAGTCTGTAAGTATAGAATTCCAATCCTGTTTATTTTTATATTTCAGGTGTTGGGTTTTATGTTAATATAACTGGGTCTGATTTGACTTAGTTCTTTTAAATAATTTTTCTTGGTCCTCAACATTTATTTTAAAGGTATTCTGCCTAGCATGTGAGTGACTGTTTGTCCAGGCATTTAACTTTTGTTTATTTTTCGTATTATAGCTTTGTGGTTCGGCTTGGTTCATGGCACACATGTGAGACACTGTGGACCGATAGATCTAGACCTGTGACTACATCTTGTTACCAGTGGCGTCCCGCAGCTCGATCGCTAGCGCACTCAACTCACACACTGAGGTACGGAGATCGAATCTCCTGCGGTACGGCTGGAAAACATTAGGGACGTGTTTCCATCAGACACCTGCTGTCCCTGTTCACCCATCAGTGTGAAATGGGTACCTGGGTGTTAGTCGACTGGTGTGGGTCGCATCCTGGGACAAAACATTCAAATTCAAATTTTTATTTCTTTGCAAAATTTACCATGTGTGACTGACATGCTATAAGGAGTCTATTTCCACGCATAGTTTACAATGTGCAATTTCAGTATTGATTTGCAAGTGCATTGAAAGCCACTGTCATGCCCAGGCATTTCGGGCTGACTAAACTTAATGCCTTACAGCCTACTTAATACTAAACATATATATCATAGTTGGTTCAAATTTAACATTGATTTATTATATATCAACTGAGGTAGTTACAGTACGTATTATATTTTAACACTTTATAATAATGAGATTTTATATCTACATATAAATGGTTCAAATTTAACATTGATTTTTAATATATCAAAAGAGGTAGTAACAGTATTATATTTTAGCGCATTATAAAAATGAGATTGAGACAATTTTAGTTTTGAAATAATTTATAAAATTTAGTAAATTTTGGGTAAATTTTAGTAAATTTTGGTCCAAGGACACTGTCCTGGGGGACTCCAACTAGAACATGTTGTGTGATGGAGGCAACACAATTTGTGTATACATACTGGTGTCTATTGCTAAGATATGATTTATGGTAATCGAGTGAATGTCCTCTGACCCCGTAATGTTCAAGTTTTAGGTGCAAGAGATCGTGGTCAACTGTGTCAAATGCTTTCCGTAGGTCTATGAAGAGGCCCAGTGGAATTTCCTTTTTTCCAACAACGTATATAATAGCTCGAGCATGTGTATAATTGCATCATTTGTGCTTTTGCTTGGTCTAAATCCAAACTGACAGGGGTTAAGTATGTTGTGGGATACGAGGTAGGAGTAGACTTGCTTGTGGATTATTTTTTCGAAGATTTTAGGTAGCAGGGGTAGGTTTGATATAGGTCTATAGTTATTTAGATAAGCAGGATTACCTTCTTTGTGGACTGGTGTAACCCTTGCTGTCTTGAGTAAGGATGGGAAGGTGGAAGATTCAATGGACTTGTTAAAAAGTGTTGGAATAATGGGTAACAACAAATGGGAAGCTTTTTTATACATAATTTGTGGTAAGCTATTTAGGTCTCCTGACTTGTTCTTTAGTGTTTTGATGATGAGTGAGATTTCAGTAGGGTTTGTTGGGGTTAGGAAAAGAGTGTTTGGGTAGTTGCCGGTGAGGTAGATTTTTGGTTGTGTTTGAGTTAGGGATTTTGCTTGCTAGTGTTGTTGCTACAGTGGAGAAAAAGACATTTAGTTTGTTGGCAGTATCCGTCGGCGGGATGAGAGGTTCATTAGGCTTGGTAAGGTTAATTACATTTTTTTCGAGGCAGTTTCCTAGATCAGATCCTAGAATCTCAGAGAAGGTTTTCCACGTCTTTTTCATATCCCTTTTTATGTCATAAAATCTGTTTTCGTAATACAGTTTTTTGGCCCTTCGTATTTAGATTCGTAAGCGTAGACGAGTATCGTTTCGTCTGTTCCTTCGTTATTTGACCCAGTCTGTAATGTTCTTCGTATACATGTTTTTTTATCAATAGATTTGAGGATGCTATTTGTAAGCCAGGGGTTGTTAAGTCTCTTTGCTGTGATCTGCTTGCTTTTTATAGGGCAATGCATGTTATAGAGGTATTGGGTTTTAAAAAAAAAAAATATTAATACATTCATTAATATCAGAATTGTTTTCTAGCTCATTTTGCCAGTCGATGTTACTTATTGCTGTAATAAAGTTATTAACAGATGACTCATTATGTAGTCGGAAGGTGATCTTAGTTGTGTCCTGGAGCAATTTACATAAGTTGGTTATGAGAAAGGTAGGATAGTGGTCAGTGGTGTTATCTGTGATTTTGCCTGATTTTAATGGTGTTTGTCCAGATGTGGTCTAGTAAAGAGGCATTAGTCTCTGTAATTCTAGTAGGTTTTGTTATTGTTGGCAGAAGTAAGCAGCTGCTCATAGTGTTTGAGAATTCAGTTACTTGTGGGTCATGGTCATGCAGGAGGTTTATGTTGAAGTCCACTGTGAGAATCAGGTGGTGTTTGTTCATCTGTGCGTCAGTTATCAGGTTTCTTAGTTTTTCACTAAATAAGTAAATATTGGATTGAGGTACTCTATACATAGCTCCAACTGTTAAAGGTTTTTTAAAGTCTTTGGATTTAGCAATACTGTATTCTCCATATTCATCCCTTGTGCAAGTAGTATTTATACATTCAAGTTCATCAGAGTAGTATATATAGTATATACTGATGCACCTCCTAGTTGATGTGGTCTACAGTTGTGTACAGCTGTGTAGCCAGGAATGGCACAGATGTTTGTAACATCAGGTTTTAGCCATGTTTCCGTGAGTGTAATGATAGACATACTGACATGCAGGGAATTGAGAAATGCTACGTCATCATAGTGTTTGCTTAATGATCTGACATTATAATTAAATACTGTTATGTTGTTAGTGGCACTGAGTAGTGTCTTAGCAATTGCTCTTAGTATTATGTAAGTCGTTTACTAAGAGGTCGAAATCAGGATCAATGTTTGTAATCATAAGAATAAAATAGGATTATGAATGCTTAACTAACAGAGAAGAAGACTGACTATTAAAATGGTTGACTTGATTACTATGACAAGTATTAAATTATTATGGTACAACTATTATGATTCAATATTACACTGGTTGTAATATTAGAACTTATAAAAGGCAGTACCAAGTATTTGAAAGTAAAGAACTATTCAAAGAGAATATAGTGATTAATTGTACAAAAGTAAAATGGACTGATAGTAAATATGGTATCAAACAAATTTTAAGCAAGTAATAGTAATTACAATACATAAAAAATGTGGTAGTTGATTCTAACTAGTACTGATAGTACTGGGAATTAGTACAATAATGGAGAAACAACATACACTACACATAGGAATTTGGTTTGGACATTGTGTTTAATCAGTCTCTGTAAGATTTGTGTTCCGACGGAAGCTTGATAGTTCATTCTCATTTGTGATAATATACAATTGGCCTACATTTGTTTTTTTCACTATAATTTTCCCATCCCGTGTGAAGCACTGGTGGATTTTATTATTATTCTCCCACTCAAGTTTTCTGACTCTATACAAGAGGTTCTGCCGTTTTTTTGGTCAGACACTCGTTTATGTATAGCTCTATCTTTGCTTTAATTGATGCACTAATTAAGTCTTTATCAGGTCATGTGTGTGGAATATAAGCATAACACTGTTTTCAAACATGGGATCCTAGTAACCGCGTTTCCTTTATTTCTGTCACTTGGTTTTGTATGAGCTGGATAGTAATATATTTACTGTTTATTTGGTTTATTTAATTGGGAAAGAGTGGACTGTTAATTATTACTGCGTTCGATATTTTTTCTTGTACGGTTTTATCATCTGGAGCGCAGAGTACTCTTAACTGGTTATCCATGTTGTTCTTCCACTCCTTTACTGCTTCTTCAGCCTTTGTATTAAGAAATGTTATTTGTTCTGTGTGGCTGGCTATGACTGTTTGGAGAGTCTTGCCAAAATCAGTCGTTCCAGATGTTGTTAACTGTTGTTCAAGGCTGAGAATTTTGTTCTGAAGGAGTGTCATTCTGGTCTCTTGCTTTGTTAGTGTTTAATTAACGAAGGTTCATATTTTTAGTAATTAATGTGGTGATGAATGACTTTAGAGTATCTGGATCGTTGGTCATACCTGAGAGACTATCTGGCGGGCTGAAACCTGTGAAGGAAGAGGAGTTTGAGGGGGAAGCAGCCATGTTTGGTGTTGTTGTTGATGCGTCGCCCTGGGCGGTGGTGAGGGGGGCGGATGGGACACCGGCGTCCTGGGCGGTGGTGAGGGGGGCGGATGGGACACCGGCGTCCTGGGCGGTGGTGAGGGGGGCGGATGGGACACCGGCGTCCTGGGTAGACAAGTTGAATAGTCGATTTCTAGGTGTTTTTTTAGTGATCTTGTTGTTTCTTCTGAGATTAGGCTTCATAGTAATAAAGGAGTAGTTGTAGTTACGATGGAGAAGCTGTATTTCTATAAAGCTTGGGTAGGTGTTCGTCTGGCAGCGGGGTGGTGCTTTGGGTTTGAAAGGCAGTCTTCCTTTGATCGTCGATTTACTTGAATTGTAGGTATCACTGTTGGTATTCTTGGGTCATTCTGGGTTCTACGTTGGTTAGTGCAGTTGTGCTTGCAACTAGGTCATCATAGGAGCATTGATGGTCTCTTGTTGTTGTACGGAACGTGTATGCCGCTGCATAATAGAATGACTTCATTTGCCCGAAATTCTCAGCATAACAAGGGGTTTTATATATAGTAGTATGTCACTGATGTCAGCTAGGCCTGTATACCTTGTACATGGACTTAAATACCATACCTGAGTGTCTTAGCACACTCAAGAGAATTACCATCAGTTGTCTTCGTAATCTTCAGAGAAACTAACTACAAATTGAGGTCTGTGCTCTCGGTGTCTCCAGTGCAGACTTTATGAGTCGTGTCCATCTGCGATTATATCGTCTTTCATGTGCTTCATGGTCAACAACGTCAATCCTGCTATATACGACATTCTACCTGCACAAAGGAATACCATAATTCCTTATCCATTATAAATTTCTGTATTGGAACATAAGCTTAGTTTCATGTCATTATTTAATGTATTTAATTTTTCATCATTTATTTAAGTTAGAAAAGTGTCATGTTTAATTGTCTTATATTTACATAAGTTATTTTTGCATGCTTTTTCTAAGACTGATTTTTTACCTGTTATAATTTATTTTTCTACTTTCTCTTCATAAGGAGGAAGATCCTATCAAATACCCTTTGAGCTCAAAGGATCAATTACCTTAACAAAGATCTCTAAAAAAAATCTGGTGCTAATTACAAGCACGAGATTCAAGTATAATTATTGTAATCAGGATTAAATTAAAGTCAAAAATGCTTATGAAATAACTGATCTGCCCTCACCTTCCAATTGCTTGCAACATTTACAAACGTTCAGAATAGCTTTGGACGACAGCTAAAGGTCACTGGCCTCTTATCAAGACGTTGCAGGCAGTGGCTCAACGTTAGATCTTTTAGTTCAAATGCAATTGTCAGATAAAACCATTTAACATCTGAATCTGAAATTTGGCAAGCGCCGTTTCATCTGTGAAGAAATTAGACAAGGTTTGCAACAGACTGTCTTGTATGCTAACAAACAGTTGCTAGACCAAGCACACCCTAGAAGATAACCTCTTACCCATAAGATGCTTGCTGATGACACTACACTAGTTAGTGCTTATGAGGCTGCCCACTAAGAAAACGATGAAGTCCAAACCACAAACCCCGAAATTTTTCGTCTGTGACATCCACACTGGGCATCAGGATGTTATATACACAACAGCAAAAAGGAGAAGGCAGAAGGCAGAAGGCAGAAACTCACTGAACTTCTCAGTGATTCTGAAATACGAAAGGAAGCACTGACTAGGGAAGTGGAAAATACTGAATTTAATTTAAATGATTCATACAGAATTCTGGAAGAGCTAAAAGCAATTAATGAAATTGAAAGAAACTCAAAATATTTCTTTTCATATACCAAAAAAATGCCAAAACCACATCTAGTATGGGGGCGACTGCTCAGACAAGATGACTCTTACACAGATGACAACAAAGAAATGAGAGATACTGAAGTCTCAGTATCATCCTGTGTTTAGCAAGCCATTGATCAGTCGAAAGATCGACAATCCAAATGAATTGATCGTGAATAAGCCTCAGAATCTTGTCAATGTATGCTAAATTTCTTACATAACCCTAAATTTACTGGACTTCAAAAAAGCCATTGACAAGCTGCCGATGTACTCAGTACTCCGTGTTCATTAAGAACCGCAAGAAGCCACTTTCGCGTGTCTTAAGTATGCTATGGAGAGGGAGCATGGACATGAGTGTAATCCTAAAGATGCTAAAAACAACACATATAGCCCCACTCCATAACGGTGGCAGCAAGGCAATAACAAAGAGCTATAGACCAATAACTCTAAATTGACTGTCCGATGCTCTACCTTCTACGCTAAAACAGGACCCTAAAAAGAAGAATTCAGAGCTATTATTATTATTATAATCAAACATGAGGCGGGCCAAAGCATCATGGGTTCGACCCCTGGCTAGTGCAGTGTAGTTATTGATCAATACCACTCGTTCGTGGTTACAATAATATAATATACTGCTTGTTGAGCTAGTACACCAAACAGGAGGAGAATGAAATTAGCTTAAAGGCGTCCACACCACCGTATGTCCTTGGGTAGCGAGTACAACATTCAGTCCTACTGGATGCGCTACTCTTAAGGATTGTGTGGTTTAGTGGTCTAAGGGGTTATGTGTTTTCGCACACCATAAGGCGGGCCAAAGCATCAAGGGTCCGACCCCTTGCTAGTGCAGTGTAGTTATTGATATATATATGTCGTGCCGATTAGGTAAAACTTTCGATTTTGATTTAAATAGCAACGCTCTTCTTGCCATATAAGACAAGCGAAAATTTGTGTATGCAATAATTTCGCAAAAATTATTCTGAACCTAACAAAAAAATATATTTCATTGTGTTTTTTTTTATTATTAAATTACTGTAAACGTATCTAAAATATATTTAACATGACTCACGAAATCGTAATGACACGATTGCAAACAAACCATACCACGGGTTGGGTTCGAACCCGCGGTCACAGAGTCTCAAAACTCCAGACCGTCGCGTAAGCCACTGGGCCAGCTAGCTTCAATAAGATTCATCCAACTAGGTATATTTCTACACCATAGGAAGGTTAGCATAGGCACCACTGTGTCTGTAAAAACTCTCATTTTGTGGACACAGTGGTGCCTATGCTAACCTTCCTATGGTGTAGAAATATACCTAGTTGGATGAATCTTATTGAAGCTAGCTGGCCTAGTGGTTACGCGACGGTCTGGAGTTTTGAGACTCTGTGACCGCGGGTTCAAACCCCACCCGTGGTATGGTTTAAAATATATTTAGTTGGGTTAGGCTAAATTAAATTGCGCTTGATCTAATAAGGTTAGGTAAGGTTTCTAAGTTTCTTTTGGTACAAAATTAAAAAATTTTACATTAACATAAATGAAAAAATATATCTTCAAACGTATAAGAGAAAATTTTAGAAAGGATTTAATTTTAGATGAGTTCTTGCTAATTGACCAGTTTTACCTATTAGGCACGACATTATATATATATATATATATATATATATATATATATATATATATATATATATATATATATATATATATATATATATATATATATTTAACAAATCATCAAAATATTCTCTCCATCTTCCCGATACCTCTAACTCTCCATTTAATAACTCTCCTCTTCTATTTTTAACTGTCAAATCCATTTGTTCTCTTGGCTTCCTCAACTTATTAATCTCATTCCAAAACTTTTTCTTATTTTCAACAAAATTTGCTGATAACATCTCACCCACTCTCTCATCTGCTCTCTTTTTACATTGCTTCACCACTCTTTTAACTCTCTTTTTCTCTCCATATACTCTTCCCTCCTTGCATCACTTCTACTTTGTAAAAACCTCTCATATGCTAACTTTTTCTCCCTTACTACTCTCTTTACATCATCATTCCACTAATCGCTCCTCTTCCTCCGCACCCACTCGCCTGTAACCACAAACTTCTGCTAAACACTCTAACACTACATTTTTAAATCTACCCCATACATTTTCGACCCCATTGCCTACACTCTCACTAGCCCATCTATCCTCCAATAGTTGTTTATATCTTACCCTAACTGCCTCCTCTTTTAGTTTATGAACCTTCACCTCTCTTTTACTTACTGATTCTATTTTCCTTGTATCCCATCTACCTTTTACTCCCACTGTAGCTATAACTAAAAAGTGATCTGATATATCTGTAGCCCTCTATAAACATGTACATCCTGAAGTCTACTCAACAGTCTTTTATCTACCAATACATAGTCCAACAAACTACTGTCATTACGCCCTACATCATATCTTGTATACTTATTTATCCTCTTTTTCTTAAAATATGTATTACCTATAACTAAACCCCTTTCTATACAAAGTTCAATCAAGGGCTCCCATTATCATTTACACCTGGCACCCCAAACTTACCTACTACACCCTCTCTGCATGTTTCTCCCACTTTAGCATTTAGGTCCCCTACCACAATTACTCTCTCATTTGGTTCAAAAGTTCCTATACATTCGCTTAACATCTCCCAAAATCTCTCTCTCTTCTCTACACTCCTCTCTTCTCCAGGTGCATACACGCTTATTATGACCCACTTTTCGCATCCGACCCTTATTTTGATCCACATAATCCTTGAATTTACACATTTATATTCCCTCTTTTCCTTCCATAACTGATCCTTCAACATTATTGCTACCCCTTCCTTAGCTCTAACTCTCTCAGATACTCCTGACTTAATCCCATTTATTTCTCCCCACTGAAACTCGCCTACCCCCTTCAGCTTTGTTTCGCTTAGGGCCAGGACATCCAACTTCTTTTCATTCATAACATCGGCAATCATCTCTTTCTTATCATCCGCACTACATCCACGCACATTCAGACAACCCAATTTTATAAAGTTTTTCTTCTTCTCGTTTTTAGTAGATTTGTACAGAAGAAGGGGTTACTAGCCCATTGCTCCCGGCATCTTAGTCGCCTCATACGACACGCATGGCTTACGGGGGAAAGATTCTTTTCCACTTCCCCATGGACAATAGAGAAAATAAAAAGAACAAGAGCTATTAAGAAAAAGAAGAAAAACCTAGATGTGTGTATGTATATATATGCATGTGTATGCCAGTGTAGTGTGACCTAAAGTGTAAGTAGAAGTAGCTAGATATACCTGTTATCCAGCGTGTTTATGAGACAGAAAAAAGACACCAGCAATCCTACCATCATGTAAAACAGTTTCAGGTTTCTGTTTCACAGTCACCTGGCAGGACGGTAGTACCTCCCTGGGTGGTTGCTGTCTACCAACCTACTACCTGTGATTTCGTGTGTAGGGCAAGCAGGAATAACATCTTGTAGGAGTGTGGAAGAGCCAGTTGTGGGTGTAGGGGAAGTTCGTGAGGCAGTGGGTAGAATGAAAGGGGGTAAGGCAGCTGGGATTGATGGGATAAAGATAGAAATGTTAAAAGCAGGTGGGGATATAATTTTGGAGTGGTTGGTGCTATTATTTAATAAATGTATGGAAGAGGGTAAGGTACCTAGGGATTGGCAGAGAGCGTGTATTGTTCCTTTGTATAAAGGCAAAGGGGACAAAAGAGAGTGCAAAAATTATAGGGGAATAAGTCTGTTGAGTGTACCTGGTAAAGTGTATGGTAGAGTTATTATTGAAAGAATTACGAGTAAAACAGAAAGCAGGATAGCAGATGAACAAGGGGCTTTAGGAAAGGTAGGGGTGTGTAGACCAAGTGTTTACAGTGAAACATATAGGTGAACAGTATTTGGATAAGGGTAAAGATGTTTTGTGGCATTTATGGATTTGGAAAAGGCGTATGATAGGGTAGATAGGGGGCAATGTGGCAGATGTTGCAGGTGTATGGAATAGGAGGAAGGTTACTGAAAGCAGTGAAGAGTTTTTATGAGGATAGTGAGGCTCAGGTTAGAGTGTGTAGGAGGGAAGGGGACTATTTCCCAGTAAAAGTGGGCCTTAGACAAGGATGTGTGATGTCACCGTGGTTGTTCAATATATTTATAGATGGGGTTGTAAGAGAAGTGAATGCGAGGGTCTTGGCAAGAGGTGTTGGGCTAAAAGATAAAGAAGCAAATACAAAGTGGGAGTTGTCACAGTTGCTTTTTGCTGATGACACTGTGCTTTTGGGAGATTCTGAAGAGAAGCTGCAGAGGTTGGTGGATGAATTTGGTAGGGTGCGTAAAGAAGAAAATTGAAAGTGAATATAGGAAAGAGTAAGGTGATGAGGATAACAAAAAGAATAGGTGACGAAAGATTGGATATCAGATTGGAGGGAGAGAGTATGGAGGAGGTGAATGTATTCAGATATTTGGGAGTGGACATGTCGGCGGATGGGTCTATGAAGGATGAGGTGAATCATAGAATTGATGAGGGAAAAGGGTGAGTGGAGCACTTCGGAGTCTGTGGAGACAAAGAACCTTGTCCATGGAAGTAAAGAGGGAATGTATGAGAGTATAGTTATACCAACGCTCTTATATGGGTGTGAAGCATGGGTGATGAATGTTGCAACGAGGAGAAGGCTGGAGGCAGTGGAGATGTCATGTCTGAGGTCAATGTGTGGTGTGAATATAATGCAGAGAATTCGGAGTTTGGAAATTAGGAGGAGGTGCGGGATTACCAAAACGATTGTCCAGAGAGCTGAGGAGGGTTGTTGAGGTGGTTTGGACATGTAGAGAGAATGGAACGAGACAGAGTGACTTCGAGAGTGTATAAATCTGTAGTGGAGGGAAGGCGGGGTAGGGGTCGGCCTAGGAAAGGTTGGAGGGAGGGGGTAAAGGAAGTTTTGTGTGCGAGGGCTTGGACTTCCAGCAAGCATGTGTGAGCGTATTTGATAGGAGTGAATGGAGGCATATGGTTTTTTAAAACTTGACGTGCTGTTGGAGTGTGAGCAAAGTAACATTTATGAAGGGATTCAGGAAACCGGCAGGCCGGACTTGAGTTCTGGAGATGGGAAGTACAGTGCCGGCACTCTGAAGGAGGGTGTTAATGTTGCAGTTTTAAAACTGTAGTGTAAAGCACCCTTCTGGCAAGACAGTGATGGAGTGAATGATGATGAAAGTTTTCTTTTCGGGCCACCCTGCCTTGGTGGGAATCGGCCGATGTGTTAATAAAAAAAAAAATATATATATATATATATATATATATATATATATATATATATATATATATATATATATATATATATATATATATATATATATATATATATATATATATATATATATATATATATATATATATATATATATATATATATATATATATATATATATATATATATATACTAGATTCTGTATAACGATACCCTGAGTAACGCTGATTCGTTATAACGCTATTTTCAGTTTTTAATTATTTTTAATCGATATTTAAAAAACGACAAAATCTTGAACTCCTTCTTGAGCAGGAAACTGTACAGTACTCGGTGACAATGCTGAGGCTGAGTTATGGCTGTGTACTATTATGAAACACCACAAGCAACGTTGTTTTTCAAAACTTGTTTCCTTCACATTTTTGTGCACCACTGACGCGGTATTGTCATAAGCATTGTTGGTGCTGTGTAATGTCCCAGGCCACCCTGAAAATCTTGACACCTTTTGAACCTGTATTCCTGTAGAAGTGGTTTACCTTCTACCCAACACTTGATTACTCCAAGCAGCGGATCAATGAGTAATATCGTCGCACATTCAAGCAACACATAGAGGAAACACATGGTCAAGACAAACAATCCATCAGGCAACTTTGAAAAAAAACTACGACATGAAAGGTGTAGACAATATTAGATCGGCCTGGATGATGTAACTTCTAACTTCACGAACTGAGTTTGGACGAAGTTTTAACTAAAATGATGAAGATGATTACATCATCTTCATCATTCATGTGAAGATGATTACATCATCTTCACATCTCTACTGCTTCGGCTAAACTCTTCTGTACTCGACTGAAGAAGCCTACTATGTAGGTGAAACGTTTCAAATAAAGATACGTAACTCCTGCATATGTGTCTTACTTCTCACGGTTAGAGAAGAGGAAACACCAACAAGAATTCCTCATTAGTAACATGACCACGATCAAGCACATGATGGACCACTTCATGACCCTGACTGCAACCGAAACAGTAAGGCAATGAAAGGTGTTCAAGACATGATTTCCTGTTCCCGAGAACTGCTTAATCAGAATAACCTTAAGAAAAGGCAGTTAACTCTCAACGACTACTTGAAGAAGAGGCCAACTTTAGAGGAGTACCAACAGCCTGGTCACTCTCTGATGTAACCTCATCAACTCCCCTCCCTTGCTGCTCTGACTAGTTCTTTGGTAAAGTTTAATTTTGTAAACTATTGTGTTTGTTACTCCCAAAAATTACTCTAAAAAAATCCATTAATATACTATATATCACGGGTTGAATATTTTATTATCAAGCACACGTGTCCATTTACATAATGTTATAAAGACCCGCATAGCGCTGATTCACAATGCGCCGCTCCAGCTCCAGGAACGCATTCTCTGAGAGAGAGGGGGGGGGGGAATTAAAATATTAAGTGATAAATATAATAACTGTGAAGTTAGAGCAGTAGTGTAAGCTTTTGTGATGACATTAATTATAACTGGGTACACATCTTGGGTCTTAGGTTAGGTTAGGTTAGGTAAGAATTGTCAGGAAGCAGGACATGTTTCCTGACGAGGGTCTTATTCATAAGATGACCCGCAGCTAGAGCTTTTAGTCATGTGACCGAGGCCTTACGCTGGCTGGTAGACAGCAACCACCCAGGGAGGTACTACCGTCCTGCCAGGTGACTGTGAAACAGAAACCTGAAACTGTTTTACATGATGGTAGGATTGCTGGTGTCTTTTTTCTGTCTCATAAACACGCTGGATAACAGGTATATCTAGCTACTTCTACTTACACTTTAGGTCACACTACACTGGCATACACATGCATATATATACATACACACATCTAGGTTTTTCTTCTTTTTCTTAATAGCTCTTGTTCCTTTTATTTTCTCTATTGTCCATGGGGAAGTGGAAAAGAATCTTTCCTCCGTAAGCCATGCGTGTCGTATGAGGCGAATAAGATGCCGGGAGCAATGGGCTAGTAACCCTTCTCCTGTACAAATCTACTAAAAACGAGAAGAAGAAAACTTTATAAAGGGTTGTCTGAATGTGCGTGGATGTAGTGCGGATGATAAGAAAGAGATGATTGCCGATGTTATGAATGAAAAGAAGTTGGATGTCCTGGCCCTAAGCGAAACAAAGCTGAAGGGGGTAGGCGAGTTTCAGTGGGGAGAAATAAATGGGATTAAGTCAGGAGTATCTGAGAGAGTTAGAGCTAAGGAAGGGTAGCAATAATGTTGAAGGATCAGTTATGGAAGGAAAAGAGGGAATATAAATGTGTAAATTCAAGGATTATGTGGATTAAAATAAGGGTCGGATGCGAAAAGTGGGTCATAATAAGCGTGTATGCACCTGGAGAAGAGAGGAGTGTAGAGGAGAGAGAGAGATTTTGGGAGATGTTAAGCGAATGTATAGGAACTTTTGAACCAAATGAGAGAGTAATTGTGGTAGGGGACCTAAATGCTAAAGTGGGAGAAACATGCAGAGAGGGTGTAGTAGGTAAGTTTGGGGTGCCAGGTGTAAATGATAATGGGAGCCCTTTGATTGAACTTTGTATAGAAAGGGGTTTAGTTATAGGTAATACATATTTTAAGAAAAAAGGATAAATAAGTATACAAGATATGATGTAGGGCGTAATGACAGTAGTTTGTTGGACTATGTATTGATAGATAAAAGACTGTTGAGTAGACTTCAGGATGTACATGTTTATAGAGGGCTACAGATATATCAGATCACTTTTTAGTTATAGCTACAGTGGGAGTAAAAGGTAGATGGGATACAAGGAAAATAGAATCAGTAAGTAAAAGAGAGGTGAAGGTTTATAAACTAAAAGAGGAGGCAGTTAGGGTAAGATATAAACAACTATTGGAGGATAGATGGGCTAGTGAGAGTGTAGGCAATGGGGTCGAAAATGTATGGGGTAGATTTAAAAATGTAGTGTTAGAGTGTTCAGCAGAAGTTTGTGGTTACAGGCGAGTGGGTGCGGAGGGAAGAGGAGCGATTGGTGGAATGATGATGTAAAGAGAGTAGTAAGGGAGAAAAAGTTAGCATATGAGAGGTTTTTACAAAGTAGAAGTGATGCAAGGAGGGAAGAGTATATGGAGAGAAAAAGAGAGGTTAAAAGAGTGGTGAAGCAATGTAAAAGAGAGCAGATGAGAGAGTGGGTGAGATGTTATCAGCAAATTTTGTTGAAAATAAGAAAAGTTTTGGAATGACATTAATAAGTTGAGGAAGCCTAGAGAACAAATGGATTTGACAGTTAAAAATAGGAGAGGAGAGTTATTAAATGGAGAGTTAGAGGTATCGGGAAGATGGAGAGAATATTTTGAGGATTTGTTAAATGTTGATGAAGACAGGAAGCTGTGATTTCGTGTGTAGGGCAAGGAGGAATAACATCTTGTAGGAGTGTGGAAGAGCCAGTTGTGGGTGTAGGGAAGTTCGTGAGGCAGTGGGTAGAATGAAAGGGGGTAAGGCAGCTGGGATTGATGGGATAAAGATAGAAATGTTAAAAAGCAGGTGGGGATATAATTTTGGAGTGGTTGGTGCTATTATTTAATAAATGTATGGAAGAGGGTAAGGTACCTAGGGATTGGCAGAGAGCGTGTATTGTTCCTTTGTATAAAGGCAAAGGGGACAAAAGAGAGTGCAAAAATTATAGGGAATAAGTCTGTTGAGTGTACCTGGTAAAGTGTATGGTAGAGTTATTATTGAAAGAATTAAGAGTAAAACAGAAAGCAGGATAGCAGATGAACAAGGGGGCTTTAGGAAAGGTAGGGGGTGTGTAGACCAAGTGTTTACAGTGAAACATATAGGTGAACAGTATTTGGATAAGGGTAAAGATGTTTTGTGGCATTTATGGATTTGGAAAAGGCGTATGATAGGGTAGATAGGGGGCAATGTGGCAGATGTTGCAGGTGTATGGAATAGGAGGAAGGTTACTGAAAGCAGTGAAGAGTTTTTATGAGGATAGTGAGGCTCAGGTTAGAGTGTGTAGGAGGGAAGGGGACTATTTCCCAGTAAAAGTGGGCCTTAGACAAGGATGTGTGATGTCACCGTGGTTGTTCAATATATTTATAGATGGGGTTGTAAGAGAAGTGAATGCGAGGGTCTTGGCAAGAGGTGTTGGGCTAAAAGATAAAGAAGCAAATACAAAGTGGGAGTTGTCACAGTTGCTTTTGCTGATGACACTGTGCTTTTGGGAGATTCTGAAGAGAAGCTGCAGAGGTTGGTGGATGAATTTGGTAGGTGTGTAAAAGAAGAAAATTGAAAGTGAATATAGGAAAGAGTAAGGTGATGAGAATAACAAAAAGAATAGGTGACGAAAGATTGGATATCAGATTGGAGGGAGAGAGTATGGAGGTGGTGAATGTATTCAGATATTTGGGAGTGGACATGTCGGCGGATGGGTCTATGAAGGATGAGGTGAATCATAGAATTGATGAGGGGAAAAGGGTGAGTGGAGCACTTCGGAGTCTGTGGAGACAAAGAACCTTGTCCATGGAAGTAAAAGGGGAATGTATGAGAGTATAGTTATACCAACGCTCTTATATGGGTGTGAAGCATGGGTGATGAATGTTGCAACGAGGAGAAGGCTGGAGGCAGTGGAGATGTCATGTCTGAGGTCAATGTGTGGTGTAAATATAATGCAGAGAATTCGGAGTTTGGAAATTAGGAGGAGGTGCAGGATTACCAAAACGATTGTCCAGAGAGCTGAGGAGGGGTTGTTGAGGTGGTTTGGACATGTAGAGAGAATGGAACGAGACAGAGTGACTTCGAGAGTGTATAAATCTGTAGTGGAGGGAAGGCGGGGTAGGGGTCGGCCTAGGAAAGGTTGGAGGGAGGGGGTAAAGGAAGTTTTGTGTGCGAGGGGCTTGGATTTCCAGCAAGCATGTGTGAGCGTATTTGATAGGAGTGAATGGAGGCATATGGTTTTAATACTTGACGTGCTGTTGGAGTGTGAGCAAAGTAACATTTATGAAGGGATTCAGGAAACCGGCAGGCCGGACTTGAGTTCTGGAGATGGGAAGTACAGTGCCGGCACTCTGAAGGAGGGGTGTTAATGTTGCAGTTTTATAACTGTAGTGTAAAGCACCCTTCTGGCAAGACAGTGATGGAGTGAATGATGATGAAAGTTTTTCTTTTTCGGGCCACCCTGCCTTGGTGGGAATCGGCCGATGTGTTAATAAAAAAAAAAAATAATAATTATAACTCATATAACAATCATTAGTTTGGGAAAACAATCCTCACAGCGACGTCATCCTCACCATCCCGTACCCACACATCTGTCTCCAGTATTTATTTTTTGCATGTATGGGCAGTGGCTGCGTTTGATGCCACCCAGAACAAGGATATAGCGGTCAAGACTCACCCGCATCCATCTCTTGCCAAAACCAACCTGATTGGCATCATTCGATATATTTGTCGCAATGCTCGAGGCTCGTATAGCATCACTTAGGCTTCTTGTGGCGCAGATAAAGGACATCAAGACTCTATTAGCATATTATTGTTCCAAGAGGAGCGTGTGAGCCTCGTATACTTGAGGGCAGTGTGTCGCCCTTCCCTAGCTACCCGTTTGACAGTCGCTCCCCGACACCCAACCAGAGCGCAGTACCACCTTCACCTGCTAGCCAGCGATTACATGTGCCCCTGCTTACTACCTGTGTACAGCCACTTCTAGACGCAGGAACCTCTGGTTTAGCAACATTTAATTTTTCGATATTTATCAAAAGGAAATCGACTCTATAACTTTATCAGAAAAAGATCTTCAAGCGGAAGCCTCGAAAGGAAATAAGTGATTCATATTTTTTTTTTTTTGCATTCTCGAAATAAGTGATCGGTGACAGCCGATTGTCTATTAAAAGCTATTTGGGAGTCTGAAAGAATTTAGGGGAGCACGTTAAGATCTTAGTCTCCTGGTGTTACCTGCTGTGCTGACGATCAGACGAACTTGCTTAAATGAAGAGTGACCAACTCCCTGTCCAGATGACTAGTTTACTGCCTCTGTGGCTCCCGCTATTGCTGCTCATCGGGTAAGTTAATCTCCTCATTCCATCTACTTGATTGCCAGGCTCAATCTCCTCTTATAATGAATGACTCCTGCGGGTTTTGCACTTCTCGTCAATATAACAATGAAACGAGTAAAGAGAGTGAGAGAGACAGACAGACAGACAGAATTATTATTATTTAATATCTATAACTTGATGTTAAAAACAAGAAACAAAATGAGACAAGTTAGCAGGTGCGGCTGCTCTTCGACCTATATATAGAAAGTGTTGGTTCTGTTACGCTGGTCCATTGAGAGAAAATCTGGTGAATGAATATGATTGTATCGTTCATTGTGACTATGACCGACAGCGAGGTATTCCTATGTAGTGTTGTTATACAATGGGACTCACACGAGTGCTACACGAGTCACAGAACGTTCAGGAGAGACGCGAGTGAAGGGTACCAATGGAAGTTACCACAACTGATAAGCAAGAAATGGTTTGTTTTTTCATACGACTATTGTGGGATTGTTTGTGTATGAATGCACTGAATACAATGCGGCTAGCAAGGACTTGAACACGCACGGACTCGTTGACACATACACAATGAAATGCTGACTTTCATTCAGAAGGGACTCCCTGACGTACATATATACGGACGCTCTAATGTACAGCAATATGGACATACAAACATAAAAATGTGTTAATACAGATATATGGGTAGGCTGATTCACAGAGGCGCTGACGTACATCAATAATGACAAACAAATACGAATATACGAACGCACTCACTCGTGAATTTATTGACATTCTTATGCATGAATTTACCGACGCATTGATGTATAATATATGTGCACACCCATAAGAGCTGGCTGATGTACACGTACAAGAACTCAGAAGCACTGAATCAAGACTGTTACATCATACTTCATTCAGATCCTGGATGGATCACTATTCAGATCCTGGATGGATCATCATTCAGATCCTGGATGGATCACCATTCAGATCCTGGATGGATCACCATTCAGATCCTGGATGGATCATCATTCAGATCCTGAATGGATCATCATTCAGATCCTGGATGGACCATCATTCAGATCCTGGATGGATCATCATTCAGATCCTGGATGGATCATCATTCAGATCCTGGATGGACCATCATTCAGATCCTGGATGTATCATCATTCAGATCCTGGATGGATCATCATTCAGATCCTGGATGGATCACCATTCAGATCCTGGATGGATCATCATTCAGATCCTGGATGGATCATCATTCAGATCCTGGATGGATCACCATTCAGATCCTGGATGGATCATCATTCAGATCCTGGATGGACCATCATTCAGATCCTGGATGGATCATCATTCAGATCCTGGATGGATCATCATTCAGATCCTGGATGGATCATCATTCAGATCCTGGATGGATCATCTTTAAACATGAACACTGAGATTACACTTTCATTGAGGTTCTTCAGACGGTGCAAAGTACCGTATGTCTTATGAAAAGCGTGTCTGCAATACATATAATATAATAATAATAATAATAATAACTTTATTTACTACAAGAACATATACAAGGTATACAGTCCTAGCTGACATCAATGACATATTACTATATAGAAAGCCGCTTGTTATGCAAAGCATTTCGAGGTAATTAGGTAGGTTTTGTCCCAGGATGCGACCCACACCAGTCGACTAACACCCAGGTACCCATTTCACTGATGACCTTCGACGTGAATCGAACCTGGACACTCACCGTGTGAAGCGAGAGCTTCAAACGGTACAAGAATTTTCAACACCCTTCCTTCAAGTGTAAAAGAAACATTTCTGTATCTTCAGGAGGGAATTTAATAAGTTCCTAGAGTCA
This sequence comes from Cherax destructor, assembly GCA_009830355.1. Lineage (NCBI taxonomy): Eukaryota > Metazoa > Arthropoda > Malacostraca > Decapoda > Parastacidae > Cherax > Cherax destructor. The sequence continues at coordinate 51,706 of WNWK01007682.1, read as the reverse complement.
TTTTCTGATCAGTCTGACTGTGATGACTATGCTGGACTGCGTGCTGTTAGCACCAAAAGCCTAGATGACCAGGAAGCCTTCTCTAGGACCGGGTCTCTGTCATACTGGTTCATACGATCGCGCTAACACAGTGAGCGACGCTCTGACGCATGAATAACGTACACTCTGACGCATGAGTAACGTACACTCTGACGCATGAATAACGTACACTCTGACGCATGAATAACGTACACTCTGACGCATGAGTAACGTACACTCCGATGAACTTACAGTTGGACGCACGAAAGAGTCAACAAGGAAGGCTTTATAAGAACACCACAAAGCATGAAACATACTTATTAAGCAGAATAAGCAATGGTAATAAAAATGAAAAAAATATATATATACAGTAGGGCCCCACTTATACGGCAGGTTAGGTTCCAGTCTACCGCCGGAAAGCAGACATCGCCGGAAAGCAGACATCGCCGGAAAGCAGACATCGCCGGAAAGCAGACATCGCCGGAAAGCAGACATCGCCGGAAAGCAGAACGCCATTTTTTCCACTTATAAATGCCAGATAACAAGTTTACACTAACATATATTAAGTTATCAATAGAACTAGACATTAAAAACAATAAAAAGTAAAATACACACACAGTACACTCATTATTTACCTCAAAATATATGTAGTCTTAATGTCTTACTGTAAGAAGTCAGGTGTGGTAGCCCTCCTGGCCACCCCACCCACACATAATTTACTACAATGCCCTAGAGTGATAAAATTCATATACAGTACACTCATTATTTACCTTAAAATATTTGTAGTCTTAATGTAGGGTGAGAGGTGAAAAGTATATATTTGTAGAAAGTCGTGTGGAAGGTATGGCATCCCGCCTGGTCACCCCACCTACTACGACATTTAAAGCGCCCTAGAGCGATGTAATACATGTACAGTACACTCATTACTTACCTTAAAATATCTGTAGTCTTAATGTAGGGTGAGAGGTGAGTAAGCGAGATAAAAACGAATAAACAAGAGAGAGAGAGAGAGCGAACGAGTAAGATAACAGAGCCGCAGAGTACTTATGTAAAGAAACCGTCTGGTTATGGTTGATACAAGTTCACACAAACACCTTACATTGTGTACAAGTTGTCTCCACAGTGGTACACTAGAATAAATAAAGACCAACACTTCCATTCTCATGTAATTTTTAGAAGGAATGATGCCACTTTCACATCTGCGAGGAAACTGATAGGATGGATAATGAGAACATTCAAGACAAGAGATGCTATGCCAGTGATGATCCTTTTTAAATCACTTGTTCTCTCTAGGCTGGAATACTGCTGTACAATAACATCCCCATTCAAGGCAGGTGAAATTGCAGATCTAGAGAATATACAGAGAACCTTTACTGCACGTATAAGTTCCATCAAATACCTTATCTACTGGGAACGCCTGGAAGCACTTGACTTTTACTCACTGGAGAGCAGGCGAAAGAGATATATCATAATCTACACCTGGAAAATTCTGGATGGACTGGTTCCCAATATGCACACAGAAACCGCTCCCAACGAAAGCAAAAGACTTGGCAGGAGATGCAACATACCCCCAGTGAAAAGTAGGGGCGTCACTGGTACACTAAGAGAAAACGCAATAAGTGTCCGGGGCCCAAGACTGTTCAACAGCCTCCCACCAGCCATAAGGGGCATTACCAGTAGACCCCTGGTTGTCTTCAAGAGGGAGCTGGACAGATACCTAAAGTCGGTGCCTTATCAGCCAGGCTGTGGTCCGTACGTTGGACTGCGTGCGGCCAGTAGTAACAGCCTCGTTGATTAGGCCCTGATCCACCGGGAGGCCTGGTCGTGGACCGGGCCGCTGGGGCGTTGATCCCCGGAATACCCTCCAGGTAGGCTCCAGGTAGACAAGTTATTATTATTATTACAAATTATTATTATAATTTATTACAAGTTATTATTATTATTATTATTACAAGTTATTATTATTATTATTATTACAAGTTATTATTATTATTATTATTATTACAAGTTATTATTATTATTAATAAAAGTTATTAATATTATTATTACAAGTTATTATTATTATTACAAGTTATTATTATTGTTATAATCATAATAAAAAAGAAGCGCTAAACCCACAAGGGTCGTGAATAACTATATATAGAGTGAAGGCATACGAAAGGAATATTTTTTCTACAGTTAAATAATTGGTGTTTGACTAGAGAACACATAATATCTTCCGACACTCATACAAACCGCTTGGTAAACAAATCTTATATTTATGTCAATTTTTATACTGTGGGTGTATGTATCATGTTTATATGTTACGTAGAGTGCTTATTATATAATTTTGAAAAAAATATCATAGATGGATTAATGGAAATTTTTATATTAACGTAATATACGACATTTAATGCAGCCAAGAGATTATAATGTGTACCTGCACTCCAGCACAGTGTGTAAATATATTTAGGTAGAGGTACACATAAGTATAATGATCAGAGTATAAATAAAATACACAATAACTTTAAAACTCTTGAAATTTTGGAAAATTTCCAGACATAATAGAGAGATGTGCTCACGGAGAATGTAAACAAACCGGGTGGGGCGCGCCGTATTTGAAAGAACGCTCGCCGTATAGCAAGTTTTGGTCATAATTTGAAATAGCCGTGTTAGCGAAACGCCGTAAAGCGGGGCCCTACTGTGTTATATATATATATATATATATATATATATATATATATATATATATATATATATATATATATATATATATATATATATATATATATATATATATATTATATATATATATATTGTGTGTGTATTTGACTATCTTTTTCTACCTCGTAATGGATTTGTGTATCATCGCTAACATTGTTTAGTTTATAGGCAGACTCCAGGTTAACAGACTATGACTAAATTGCTGGTTAATATATTGAGCAAGTTTTTTTACATCTGTTTCTCCTGATTTTTATCCGACTATTATGGATTCGCATCCTGAGGGGTGATTATATACTTTAGAAATGCCTGGATTCTGAAATAAGAAGAGCATCAAAGCTCTTAGCTTAGAAAATCATTCGTATGTAAAAATAACAACAGAAGCCTAGACTCTTTATAACTATTGAGTTATCTAGTAAAATGCATGTTACATCCCTGTTTTCAATGGAGGGTTTTTAGCAATTTCTACCATAACTCCCGTTCCTGCAAGGACGTTTTTCAGTGCAATTTGAAACCAGACTCTAAATTATATTCTAGGTAAAAAATAATAATATATATATTGTTTTGCGACTGATCCAAGTAGTAAAATGTTACCAGTAATTAAAGTTGTTGGAGTTTTAAGAAACTCGGCAGCATATACTATCAGAGATTTCCACTATCCCAGAAAATATTACCAAAATCTGGGTGGTAAATGAAAAGAGGTCATAATCTCCTAAGCAGGAAAGGAAGACTTCATTAGGACAGACCAAAATGTCTATGCAGTAAACAATTTTTCCCACTCGAGTTGCAAATATCCATAATATAGGACAAGGACCTAAGGACTGGCGTCGTGATTGATGTGCCGAGGTAGAAAGTAAATATACAGAGAAGCATCCTAGCAAATGAACATAGAAATTTTGGTATCGATGCCCTGAGTATTGGTATATATATCGATGATATTAACTTTATATATATCGATGATATAAACTTTAGCAGAGAAGGTGAAAAACACATCCACTGATCAAGACATTTATTAAGGAAGCGCTTCGCCACGAGTAACATAGCATCTGCCAGACCTCCTCACTTACTGTAGCTTCCTGATATCTGTGATATGGTGTTCTTGGTTGTTATCATGACTGCCTCTGAACATTTGCGTCCTGGCAAATCCTTTTTCATGAACTATCTTAATTCTAGCGTTTGAGTTGTTTTACTTATGTACGACTACTTTATCACAGGTTCCGCAAGAGGTCATAGTGGTGCCATTGTTTATACATCTGCTTTTATTTTTCATTACATCTGTGATGGAGGTCGAAACATTGGTGGGTACGTTCATATGACTGAAACATTGGTGGGTACGTTCATGTGACTGAAACATTGGTGGGTACGTTCATATGACTGAAACATTGGTGGGTACGTTCATGTGACTGAAACATTGGTGGGTACGTTCATATGACTGAAACATTGGTGGGTACGTTCATATGACTGAAACATTGGTGGGTACGTTCATATGACTGAAACATTGGTGGGTACGTTCATATGACTGAAACATTGGTGGGTACGTTCAAATGACTGGTCATCAATATTTCAGGCCACATTACTAACCGGTATGATAATATATTTGGCGAACCTCTTCTCATCACTTTCATACTTTCAAGACAAGTATGAAGATTGAGGTTGTTACTGGACTGTAACAACCTCAGTAATGCAAGTGTAATCGCCTTGATTCGTTAAAAGATAACACTTTTTAAATAATAAGAGTTGTGTTTGTAGGTATCATCATTTTGCAGATTTACTTATATAGATAATAAACCGGGGAATGTTGGATATTGAGAGATAATGAGAGATATCCTCTTCAGGACAGCTTCATTTCTTTAGCTCTGTTGTTCATCGTTCAATGAAATATTTGCATTGTCATTAGTCCTAATTTACTAAATTTATTAAATAAATTTTGAAATCTGTTTTCATTCAGATTTTCCTCTCTGATCGATTACAAGCGATTAATCTCAGTGTATCTCACCTGGAGGATGGATATGTAAACCAAAATCTGAAATAAAACTTCCATAGTACCAGATCAGACAGGCTGTGGTTTGTACGTGGCTTACGTGGAGCCAGCAGTAACAGCCTAGTCGATCAAGCCCTGATCTACCTGGAGGCCTGGTCGAAAACCGGGTCGCGGGGGCGTTCATTTCCAGAACAGCCTCCAGGTAGACTCCAGGTTTAATGATATATTGTTTTGGAGTATCACACTTTCCCGGAATACAATAAAATATTACTATTAAGCTTGAAAATAAAACAGACTTTTAGAGCATTTTAGACTTATGCCAAATATATTTTTATATAATTCCAATTAGGAAGCATTAAGATTTAAAGTTAGATTAATTATACTTAGTGGAAGAATCAAAATGGTTTTGGGATGCATTTATCCTAAGTTGCATTTATTGAAGAAATTTGGATATTCAAATCCATGTAATACATATGATTGCCTTTAATGCTGGTATTTAATGTTGGTAGTCAGCAACCACCCAGGGAGGTACTACCGTCCTGCCAAGTGAGTGTAAAACGAAAGCCTGTAATTGTTTTACATGATGGTAGGATTGCTGGTGTCTTTTTTCTGTCTCATAAACATGCAAGATTTCAGGTACGTCTTGCTACTTCTACTTACACTTAGGTCACACTACGCAAACATGTACACGTTTATGTATACACACTCCTCTGAGTTTTCTTTGATTTTATCTTAATAGTTTTTGTTCTTATTGTTTTTCCTTTCATATCCATGGGAAAGTGGAGTAAGAATCTTTCCTCCGTAAGCCATACGTGTTGTAAAAGTCAACTAAAATGCCGGGAACAATGGGCTAGTAACCCCTTTTCCCGTATAGATTACAAAAAAGAAAAAGAAGAAAACCATCAAAGTGGGATGTCTGAATGTGCGTGGATGTTGTGCTAATGATAAAAAAGAGATGATTGTAGATGTTATGAATGAAAAGAAGCTGGATGTCCTGGCTTTAAGTGAGACAAAGCTGAAGGGGGTAGGAGAGTTTCAGTGGGGAGAAATAAATTGGATTAGGTCAGGGATTTCAAACAGCGTTAGAGCCAAAGAAGGAGTGGCAATAATGTTGAATAATCACTTATGACAGGTAAAGATCCAATATAAATGTATAAATTCAAGGATTATGTGTAGTAAAATAAAGGTTGGATGTGAAAAGTGGGTTATAGTAAGTGTTTATGCACCTGGAGAAGAGAGAAGTTAAGAGGAGAGACAGAGATTTTGGGAAATGTTGAGTGAGTGTGTGGAGAGTTTTGAACCAAGTGAGAGAGTACTTGTGGTTGGGATCTTAATGCTAAAGTGGGTAAAAATGTTGTGGAGGAAGTAGTAGGTAAATTTGGGGTGCCAAGGGTAAATGAAAATTTGGAGCCTTTAATTGAGCTATGTGTCGAAAGAGGTTTGGTAATAAGTAATACATATTTTATGAAAAAGAGGATAAATAAGTATACAAGGTATAATATAGCACGTAATGAAAGTAGTTTGTTAGATTAAGTATTGGTGGATAAAAGGTTGATGGGTAGGCTTCAGGATGTACACGTTTATAGAGGGGCAACGGATATATCAGACCATTATTTAGTTGTAGCTACAGTTAGAGAAAAAGGTAGAAGGGACCAAAAGAAAATGGCAACAGCAAGTAAGAGAGAGGTAAAAGTGTATAAACTAAGGGAGGAGGAAGTTAGGGTGAGATATAAACAACTATTGGCAGAAAGGTGGGCTAGTGCAAGTATGAGTAGTGGGGAGGTTGAAGAGAGTTGCGATAGTTTCAAAACTGAAGTATTAGAATGTGGGGCAGAAGAGGAGTGAGTGGTGGAATGATGAAGTAAAGGGTGTGATACAAGAGAAAAAGGAGCTTATGAGAGGTTTTTACAAAACAGAAGTGTTAAAAGAAGAGCAGAGTATATGGAGAGTAAAAGAAAGATGAAGAGAGTGGTGAGAGAGTGCAAAAAGAGAGCAGATGAAAGAGTGAGAGAGGCTCTGTCAAGAAATTTTTGCTGAAAACAAGAAAATTTTTTGGAGTGAGATAAACAAGTTAAGAAAGCCTAGGGAACGAATGGATTTGTCAGTTAAAAACAGAGTAGGAGAGTTAGTAGATGGGGAACTGTAGGTATTGAGTAGATGGCGGGAATATTTAGAGGATTTTTTAAATGTTGATGAAAAAAGGGAGGCGGTAATTTCATGCACTGGTCAGGGAGGTATAACATCTTTTAGGAGTGAAGAAGAGCAGGATGTGAGTGTGGGGTAGATGCGTGAGGCATTGCGTAGAATGAAAGGGGGTAAAGCAGCTGGAACTGACGGGATCATGACAGAAATATTAAAAGCGGGGGGGAAATATAGTGTTGGAGTGGTTGGTATTTTTGTTTAATAAATGTATGAAAGTTAGGAAGGTACCTAGGGATTGGCAGAGAGCGTTTATAGTTCCTTTATATAAAGGGAAGGGGGATAAAGGAGATTGTAAGAATTATAAGGGAATAAGTTTACTGAGTATACCAGGTAAAGTGTACGGTAGGGTTATTATTGAAAGAATTAGAGGTAAGACAGAGAGCAGGATTGCAGATGAGCAAGGAGGCTTTAGAGTGGGTAGGGGATGTGTAGTTCAGGTGTTTACATTGAAGCATATATGTGAACAGTATTTAGATAAAGGTAGGGAAGTTTTTATTGCATTTATGCATATAGAAAAGGCATATGATAGAGTGGATAGGGGAGCAATGTGGCAAATGTTGCAAGTGTATGGAATAGGTAGTAAGTTACTGAATGCTGTAATGAGTTTTTATGAGGATAGTGAGGCTCAGGTTAGGGTGTGTAGGAGAGAGGGAGATTACTTCCTGGTAAAAGTAGGTTGGTTGTTTAATATATATATAGATGGGATTGTAAAAGAAGTAAATGCTAGGATGTTGGGGAGAGACATGGGATTAAATTATGGTGAATCAAATGCAAAATGGGAGTTGACACAGGTACTTTTTGCTGATGATTCTGTGCTTATGGGAGATTCTAAAGAAAAGTTGCAAAGGTTAGTGGAAGAGTTTGGGAGGGTGTGTAAAGGTTGAAAGTTGAAAGTGAACATAGATAAGAGTAAGGTGATGAGGGTATCAAACGATTTAAATAAAGAAAAATTGGATATCACATTCGAGAGAGGGATTATGGAATAAGTGAATGTTTTCAGATATTTGGGAGTTGACTTGTCAGCGGATGGGTTTATGAAGGATGAGGTTAACCATAGAATTGATGAAGGAAAAAAGGTGAGTGGTGCGTTGATGTATCTGTGAAGACAAAAAACGTTATCCATGGAGGCAAAGAATGGAATGTACGATAGTATAGTGGTACCAACACTCTTATATGGGTGTGAAGCATGGGTTGCAAATGCTGCAGCGAGAAGGCGGCTGGAGGCAGTAGAGATGTCCTGTCTAAGGGCAATGTGTGGTGTAAATATTATGCAGAAAATTCGGAGTGTGAAAATTAGGAGATGTGGAGTTACTAAAAGTATTTGTCAGAGGGCTGAAGAGGGGTTGTTGAGGTGGTTTGGTCATTTAGAGAGAATGAATCAAAGTAGAATGACTTGGAGAGCATATAAATCTGTAGGGGAAGGAACATAAGAAGAAAATAAGAACATAAGCAAAAAGGAACACTGCAGCAGGCCTTCTGACCCATGCGAGGCACGTCCATCACTCACCGGCTTAGACCTGACCACCTGGAGCTAACCTCTTCAGGTAAACTCCAAGTAGTCAGGTCACTTCCACTTAAGGAATTAGTACGGAATCTGACCTAGTAGCACAAGCTAGTCAGGTCCAACTCACACCCACCCACACTCACTCATGTATTTATCTAACCTATTTTTAAAACTACACAACGTTCCAGCCCCTATGACGGTACTCGGGAGTTTGTTCCACTCATCCACAACTCTATTACCAAACCAGTGCTTTCCTATATCCTTCCTGAATCTGAACTTTTCCAACTTGAAACCATTGCTGCGAGTCCTGTCTTGGCTGGATATTTTCAGCACGCTATTTACATCCCCTTTATTTATTCCTGTTTTCCATTTATACATCTCAATCATATCTCCCATAATTCTACGCCTTTCTAGAGAGTGCAGATTCAAGGCCCTCAGTCTATCCTCATAGGGAAGATTTCTGATACATGGGATCAACTTTGTCATCCTCCTCTGTACGTTTTCCAGTGCATTTATATCCATTCTGTAATACGGTGACCAGAACTGTGCAGCATAATCTAAATGAGGCGTAACCAAAGATATATAGAGTTGAAGAATAACCTGAGGACTTCTATTATTTATACTTCTTGATATGAAGCCTAGGATTCTGTTAGCTTTATTGCGAACACTTATGCACTGTTGTCTTGGTTTCAGATTACTGCTAACCAGGGGTAGTTGTCGTCCTCGAAAAGGTTGGAGGGAGGGGGGAAAGGAGGTTTTGTGGGCGAGGGGCTTGGACTTCCAGCAAGCATGTGTGAGCGTGTTAGATAGGAGTGAATGGAGACGAATGGTTTTTGGGACCTGACGAGCTGTTGGAGTGTGAGCAGGGTAATATTTTGTGAAGGGATTCAGGGAAACCAGTTAATTGATTTAGTTGGACTTGATTCCTGGAAATGGGAAGTACAATGCCTGCACTTTAAAGGGCAGTGACATCTGGGAGGGACTTATTCTCAGCTCTTGTATCTGAGCACCTCTGCAAAGACAGTGATTATGTATGAGTGTGGTGCAAGTGTTGAATGATGATGAAAGTATTTTCTTTTTGGGGATTTTCTTTCTTTTTTGTCACTCTGCCTCTGTGGGAGACGGCCGAAGTGTTGAAATTTTTTTTTTTAATTCCATTAGAAACTTACACATTATTTTATATATACTTGTTTTGTGCTATGAGGTAGGACGTGGGCTTACTGGATACTGTATAAACTTTCTTGGGTGGCGAAACTATAAAAAACATACCTAACTTGCAGTTTAAAATATATTTGAAAATGTCTATATATCATTGCTGAACGTTAACTAGAACGGTATGATGCTCCCAGGTTTTTATATCTAAATTGGCAAATTTGCAGCAACAAATTTCAATAAAATTGGAAAGTTATTTTTAGGCTATGTGATTCAGCACGAAAGTTTGATGATAAAAAAAATGTAAATAAAATAGAAAATTAAATTCATGTATCCTAAAACTAAAGCAAAGCTTCGGCTAAGTGGGATACACTAGTGCAGAATAGTCATCCTTCACTTATAACTTGGGAAGCAATACCACATTATAATTAATAAGACTGTTTTAAGGTTTTATGGTATCAGTATCACAATATGTGGAAAGTTCAAACTGGTTATGTAAACGTATTTTTTTTATTGATGAACTTTGGATATTATTATCCATACGATAACATGTAAATATCTCATTTGATCGCCTTCCAATCTTCAATGCTGAAATTTAACTGCATTAAAATAGTGAACCTCACAGTGTGCAGACACAAAGGGATCATTGCAACATCTGCAAAACATATTCTTATAGCTTTTATTGCTTCTGGTGTGTGATTAAAATAAATTAAATATATGAGAACACTTCAGTAATATTTTAGCACATTATCGTCATTTACATTTAATAATTGCTTACAAAATATGTCAAATAAAAACAATAAATATTCGTATATACATCACTTGGGGTTCTTGGAGATAAAAGGTAGTCAAAGGGAAACTCCTTGTGGGTGGTAACAGGATATAATAAGTAAGAGAGGAATAGTACCCAGTCACTTTTCTTCAGTCTATGCCTAGCGCAGGAATGAGGCCAATGCCCGGGTGGACGCCTCTCACATCAGCGGGTATTGTGACGTCATAAAGGAGTGTCACAGGTTCAAGGGATCTTACATATAAAGGCTTGTATATTACATATGATATATGTGACATATATTATTGTATATATTATATTATATATTATATTATATATTATTCGTATATATTATTGTATATATTATTGTACCCACGAATGAGTGGAACTGATCAATAACAACACTGTGACTAGCCAAGTAAGAAATTGGGATCTTCAATAAAAATTATGGCACTAGTCTGTAAAAGTGAAACACATTAGCACTGTATAAAAAGAAATAATTACACAAAACAAGAACAAGTGCAAGGGAAAAGGAACACTGACTGCAACACAACAGAATTAGCAGGGAAATACTGGGAAGAATACTTGGAAAATATTACTGGAACACAATAAAAGTTAAAGAAAATAACACAAGGGATAAGTGATTTAAAATGCACACAATACTCAATAATACGATACTTACTTCAGATGGGATAAAACACAACACTATATGTTGTACCCACGAATGAGTGGAACTGATCAATAACAACACTGTGACTAGCCAAGGATTCGAACCCATGCTGCTTTGGCCCGCCTCATGGTGAGGCAAAACTCATGACGCTCTAGTTCAGGAGGCCCACACAATTATCAAGAATGATGCACCCAGCCATGCTAATGTTGTACCCATCATCCGTCATTGGCTAGGTGCATCATTCTTGAGGATTGTGTACGCCCATGGACTAGAGCGTCATGAGTTTCTGCTCACTATGAGGCGGGCCAAGGCAGCATTGGTTCAACTCCTTAGCTAGTCGCATTGTTGTTATTGATCAATACCACTCATTCGTGGGTACAATAATATAAAAACACTGCTCGTTGGGCTAGTACCCCAAACAGGGATTAGAATGAAATTAGCTCAGAGGTCTCCACACCACCGTATGTCCACGGATGACGGGTACAACACCTAGCTTGGCTGGGTCCTGTGGGTTAGAGTGTCGTGAATTTTCGCTCACGATGAGGCGGGCTAAAACGACATGTGTTCGAGCCTCTGGCTAGTCCCAGTGTTGTTATTGATATATAAATATATATATATATAGTACATATATATATATACCTATTGGTAAAAAAAAAAAAGATGGGGTGGTAGGAGAAGTGGAATATTCAAATGGCATCAGGAAGAAATCCAAATATTCTTCCTTGAAGCCTTTTTATCCACTTCTCCGAGACTATGGGTCCCACAATTTGTACCAGAGGTGGACCCATCTTATATATATATATATATATATATATATATATATATATATATATATATATATATATATATATATATATATATATATATATATATATCGTGCTGAAAATGTAAATATCAATCGTTCTTGATTACAATACTATATATACTGCTTGTGGAAGCTAGTTCACCAAAAAGGGAGTAGTGTAAGGAAACTGGAGTAAAGAATAAGAATATAAATGGACTGTATTAAGCTACTTAGCTTATTGACGAATCCACTAGCTCAACGAGCAGTATATATATATATTATTGTAACCACGAACGAGTGGTATTGATCAATAACTACACTTCACTAGCCAGGATTCGAACCTATGATGCTTTGGCCCGCCTCATGGTGTACGAAAACACTTAACGCCTTAGATCACTGAACCATACAATACTTAAGAGTAGCGCATTCAGTAGAACTGAATGTTGTACTCACTACCCAAGGACATACGGTTTTCGCTCACCATGAGGCGTGCCAAAGCATCATAGGTTCGAATCCTGGCTAGTGAAGTGTAGCTATTGATCAATACCACTCGTTCGTGGTTACAATAATATATATATATACTGCTCGTTGAGCTAGTACACCAAACAGGAGGAGAATGAAATTAGCTTAGAGGCGTCCACACCACCGTATGTCCTTGGGTAGCAAGTACAACATTCAGTTCTACTGGATGCGCTACTCTTAAGGATTGTGTGGTTCAGTGGACTAAAGCGTTATGTGTTTTCGCACACCATGAGGCGGGCCAAAGCATCATAGGTTCGAATCCTGGCTAGTGCAGTGTAGTTATTGATATATATATATATATATATATATATATATATATATATATATATATATATATATATATATCTACTCCCCGTTTGGTGTACTAGTTTCCACAAGCAGTATATATCGTATTTTAACCATGAACGAGTGGTAAGAATATTCTGATTGTGGGAGACTCTCAGGTAAGATATATGGACCGTGCCTTTTGTAACAGAGATAGGAAGGTCAGACAGAGGGTGTGCCTCCCAGGAGCTGGTGTTGGTGACAAAGTCAGCAGGTTGGATAATATTGTGTCAGGTAATGGGAACAAGCCCATTATCTGTCTTAGTGTTGGTGGAAATGACATTGGGAAGGGCAGAAGACAGGAGCTACTAGATAAGTATAGGTCAGTCATAGAAGTAGTTAGGTCTAAGGGAGGGATCCCAATCATATGTAGCATTTTGTCTAGAAAGGGAGTGGGCAATGAATGGATGTCTAGGGCAATTGGTATAAATTGCTGGCTAGACAGGTATTGCAAGGAACTTGCAATTCCATTCATTGATAACTGGGACAAATTCTATGGCAAACGTGATATGTATGCAAGGGATGGGGTTCATCTCTCTGGGGCTGGAGTGGTTGCATTAGCAATTCGATTGAGGGGGTCATTGGAGACTTGTCTAGGACTTTAAACTGATAGATTATAGAGGTATGGGTGTTTGTGGGAAACAATCAGGCTGTAGTATTAGGCCTGGAAACAGCAGATATTACCAGAATACCCCAGGGATATGTTTAAAAGATAAGATTAAAAATAAAGTTGCTTGTAAAGGCAAAGCAATTGATCAACAAACAAAGAGAGATAGTAGAGGGCAACGTGTGACTAGCTCCCTTAAGGTTTACTATACAAATAGTAGGAGTCGAAGAAATAAGATAGATGAGCTAAGATTACTTGCAAGTGCAGGTAATATAGATATTATTGCTATAACAGAGACCTGGTTGAACCTGAAAGATGGAGAAATGCCTTCCGAGTGCAACATTCATTGTTACAAACTATTCCACACTGATAGGGTCAACAGGAAGGGTGGTGGAGTGGCGATGTATGTCAGAGATAATTTAAGTTGTTGTGTCAGACAAGATATAAGATTAGAAACAGCAGACACAGAATTTGTTTGGCTAGAGTTTCTCGAGGGTCGTGAAAAATTAATTTTGGGTGTGATTTACAGGCCCCCCAAGTCTGGATAGGGAGTGCAGTAAGCTGCTATGGGACGAAATTCATAAGGCGTCTAGATATGAAAATGTTGTGTTAATGGGAGATTTTAAATTTAGACAAATTGATAGGAACAATGTGACAGGTAATCTTAAGTCTAGTGACTTTCTTGATACGGTTCAGGATTGCTTTTTAAAACAGTTTGTGACAGAACCAACTAGAGGTAGCAACTTGCTTGATTTGGTTCTTGCTAACAAAGAATCACTAATTAATAATCTTGAGGCTAATGAAGAGCTTGGGGAAAGCGATCACAAATCACTTAGTTTTAATATATCATGGAATTACCCAGGTAACTGCAATCAAGTTCCTATTCCAGACTTTCGTGTAGCCGACTTCATGGGGCTGAGAAATTACCTAGGTGGGCTGAATTGGGATGATCTGACTATGGGTCAGGTAGGTGGTTTTGGTTGCCAATATAACGTTTTCCTGAGCGTAGTTCTAGCTGCCCAGACAACTTTTGTTCCAAGTAGGGAAATTAGATCTAACAAAAATGATCCTAAATGGATGAACAATAGATTAAAACATCTCATTGGTCGAAAGAGAGGCATATATAGGCGTATCAAAAGAAGGGATGAACAGATAAGAAATCAATATTTTCAATTAAAGAGATAAATAAAAAAAAGGAATAAGAAAAGCAAAAATGAATTATGAGGCTAAGGTCGCAAGGGATTCGAAGACTAACCCAAAGGGTTCTTTCAGGTATACAGAAGTAAGATTAGGGACAAGATAGGTCCACTTAAGAGTAACTCAGGACAGATAACGGACAGTGATGAGGATATGTGTGAAATTTCCAATACTTACTTCCTCTCAGTTTTTACACAGGAAGATACTAGCGGAATTCCAGAAATAATAAATTATGTAGAACAGGAAGATAATAGACTATGTTCGATTGGGGTAACTAGTGACATGGTCCTCAGACAAATATAGAAATTAAAACCTAACAAATCCCCAGGCCCTGATGAACTGTTTGCAAGAGTTTTAAAGGAATGCAAAGAGGAACTTAGGAAACCTTTGGCAAATCTTTTCAATATATCACTACAATCTGGCATAGTGCCAGACAAGTGGAAAAGGGCAAATGTAATACCTATTTACAAGGCAGGTGACAGGTCCTTAGCTTCAAACTATAGACCAATAAGCCTTACCTCCATAGTTGGTAAATTTATGGTGTCAATAATTGCCGAGGCAATTCGTAGCCATCTTGAAAAGCATAAATTGATTAATGAATCTCAACACGGTTTTACAAAGGGGCGTTCCTGTCTTACGAATTTACTAACTTATTTCACTAAGGTGTTTGAGGAGGTAGATCATGGTAATGAATATGATATTGTGTATATGGACTTCAGTAAGGCTTTCGATAAAGTTCCACATCAGAGGCTACTGAGGAAACTTAAGGCACACGGAATAGGAGGAGAAATTTTTTCCTGGGTAGAGGCATGGTTGACAAATAGGCGGCAGAGAGTTTGCATAAATGGAGAGAAATCAGAATGGGGGCACGTCTCAAGCGGTGTTCCACAGGGGTCAGTTTTGGGCCCCCTGTTGTTTACAATTTACATAAACGACACCAAAATAGGCCGTCCAATTCATTCAAATGAGAACATTAGAGAACTCCAGGATGATTTGAATAGACTGATGCAGTGGTCGGAGAAGTGGCAGATGCAGTTTAATGTGAACAAATGTAAAGTTCTAAATGTTGGGCAGGACAATAACCATGCCACATATAAACTGAATAATGTAGATCTTATTACTTGTGATTGCGAGAAGGATTTAGGAGTTCTGGTTAGTAGTAATCTGAAGCCAAGACAACAGTGCATAAGTGTTCGCAATAAAGCTAACAGAATCCTTGGCTTCATATCAAGAAGTATAATTAATAGAAGTCCTCAGGTTGTTCTTCAACTCTGTATATCTTTGGTTAGGCCTCATTTAGATTATGCTGCTCAGTTCTGGTCACCGTATTACAGAATGGATATAAATGCACTGGAAAACGTACAGAGGAGGATGACAAAGTTGATCCTATGTATCAGAAATCTTCTCTATGAGGATAGACTGAGAGCCCTGAATCTGCACTCTCTAGAAAGGCATAGAATTAGGGAGGATGTGATTGAGGTGTATAAATGGAAAACAGGAATAAATATAGGGGATGTAAATAGCGTGCTGAAAATATCCAGCCAAGACAGGACTCGCAGCAATGGTTTCAAGTTGGAAAAGTTCAGATTCAGGAAGGATATAGGAAAGCACTGGTTTGGTAATAGAGTTGTGGATGAGTGGAACAAACTCCCGAGTACCGTCATAGATACTAAGACGTTGTGTAGTTTTAAAAATAGGTTAGATAAATACATGAGTGGGTGTGGGTGGGTGTGAGTTTGGACCTGACTAGCTTGTACTACCAGGTCAGTTGCCGTACTAATTCCTTAAGTGGTAGTGAACTGACTACTTGGAGACTGTAGCTCCAGGTGGTCGGCTAGATAATTATATGAGTTAGTGCGGTTGGGTGTGAGTTGGTCCTGACTAGCTTGTGCTACTAGGTCAGATGCAGTGCTCCTTCCTTAAGTGAATGTAACCTGACCTGGCTGGGTCGGGGCATTGGCTTAAGCCTGTTGGAGACTTGGACCTGCCTCGCATGGGCAAGTAGGCCTGCTGCTGTGTTCCTTCTTTCTTATGTTCTTATGTTCTAATAACAACACTGCGACTAGCCGGGGTATCGAACCCGTGTTGTTTTAGCCCGACTCATGGTGAGAGAAAATTCCATGATGCTCTAACCCATGGGACCATACAATCCTACAAGAATCACGCACCCTTGAAAAAATTTCCTTAGGGCTCTATATGCCTAGTGTAGTCACTAGGGATATAACATTTTTTTCAAGCTCGCTATAAATATTAATTACTAATTTACCGATAGTAAATAATAATTAAAGATAGAGCACATTGCATTCTCATTACAGTAAGCTGCTTAGAGTTACACAGCTTACTTACTACCTTAATTTAGTTAAGATTTTGACAATATCTTCTTCCATGTAGCCACTTTATTTAGTCCTGATTTTACAGCACACCCAGGTTGCCCCTGGTGTTACAACACACCTAGCTTGCCCCTGGTGTTACAGCACACCCAGGTTGCCCCTGGTGTTACAGCACACCCAGGTTGCCCTGGTGTTACAGCACACCCAGGTTGCCCTGGTGTTACACACACCAGGTTGCCCTTGTATTAAACACACCAGGTTGCCCTTGTGTTACACACACCAGGTTGCCCTGGTGTTACAGCACACCCAGGTTGCCCCTGGTGTTACAGCCAACCCAGGTTGACCCTGGTGTTACAGCACACCCAGGTTGCCCATGGTGTTACAACACACCCAGGTTGCCCCTTGTATTACAACACACCAAGGTTGCCCCTGGTGTTACAGCACACCCAGGTTGCCCCTGGTGTTACAGCCAACCCAGGTTGACCCTGGTGTTACAGCAACCCAGGTTGCCCTGGTGTTACAACACACTCAGGTTGACCCTGGTGTTACAGCACACCCATGTTGCCCCTGGTGTTACAGCACCAGGTTGCCCCTGGTGTTACAACACACCTAGGCTTGCCCTGGTGTTACACACCCAGGTTTCCTGGTGTTACAGCACACCCAGGTTGCCCTGGTGTTACAGCAACCCAGGTTGCCCTGGTGTTACACACACCAGGTTGCCCTGGTGTTACGCACACCCAGGTTGACCCTGGTGTTACACCACTAGGTTGCCCTGGTGTTACAGCCACAGGTTGCCCCTGGTGTTACAGCACACCCAGGTTGCCCCTGGTGTTACAACACACCCAGGTTGCCCCTGGTGTTACAGCACACCCAGGTTGACCCTGGTGTTACAGTACACCCAGGTTGACCCTGGTGTTACAGCACACCCAGGTTGCCCCTGGTGTTACAGCACACCCAGGTTGCCCCTGGTGTTACAAGCACACCCAGGTTGCCCCTGGTGTTACAACACACCCAGGTTGCCCCTGGTGTTACAGCACACCCAGGTTGCCCCTGGTGTTACAGCACACCCAGGTTGACCCTGGTGTTACAGCACACCCAGGTTGCCCCAGGTGTTACAGCACACCCAGGTTGCCCCTGGTGTTACAGCACACCCAGGTTGCCCCTGGTGTTACACAACCCAGGTTGCCCTGGTGTTACAGCACACCAGGTTGCCCTGGTGTTACACACACCCAGGTTGACCCTGGTGTTACAGCACACCCAGTTGCCCCTGGTGTTACACACACCAGGTTGCCCCTGGTGTTACAGCACACCAGGTTGCTCTGTGTTACAGCATCCAGTGTTGCCTGGTGTTACAGCACACCGGTTGCTCGGGTGTTACAGCATCCACTGTTGCTGCTTGTGTTACACACCACGGGTTGTTGCTTGTGTTACAGCATTCCACTGTTGTGCTTGTGTTACAGCATTCACTGTTGTTGCTTGTGTTACAGCATTCCACTGTTGCTGCTTGTGTTACAGCATTTCACTGTTGTTGCTTGTGTTACAGCATTCCACTGTTGCTGCTTGTGTTACAGCATTCCACTGTTGCTGCTTGTGTTACAGCATTCCACTGTTGCTGCTTGTGTTACAGCATTCCACTGTTGCTGCTTGTGTTACAGCATTCCACTATTGCTGCTTGTGTTACAGCATTCCACTGTTGCTGCTTGTGTTACATGAGTCCACTGTTGCTGCTTGTGTTACAGCATTCCACTGTTGCTGCTTGTGTTACAGCATTCCACTGTTGCTGCTTGTGTTACAGCATTCCACCGTTGCTGTTTGTGTTACAGGAGTCCACTGTTGCTGCTTGTGTTACAGCATTCCACTGTTGCTGCTTGTGTTACAGGAGTCCACTGTTGCTGCTTGTGTTACAGGATACGCGTTTTGATGGTGGTGTTACATCATACTCATATTGCTATGCGTTTTACAGCATACCCTTGTTCCTCCGCAAGTTACAGCATATGCATGTTACTAATGGAGTTACAGGAATTCTATGTTGCCCTTAATGTTACAGCATAATAATGACTATGCACATGTTTTTCCTGGTATCACAGCATACCGATGATTCTTTTCGAGTTACAGCATACCCATGTTGCTGGTAGTGCTACAACATGCCCGTATAGCTGGTGATGTCACAACATATCCATGCTGATGCTGGTGTTACAGCATTTCTGTATTATGTATGGCTAATTAGTCTATAATTCGAAGCAATCATGACCACTCTTGCCTAACCTACAAGATAAGGACCGGTCAGGCCACACCAACCTCACCCACTTATCTCAGTTCTATGAAATAGGCAAAGCGGATGTCCGGGACACTGACTTGGTTGTAGTTATTAGGGTAATTCCATAATATGTGTGTGTGTGTACTCTCCTATTTGTGCTCACCTATTTGTGGTTGCAGGGGTCTAGTCACAGCTCCTCGCCCCGCCTCTTCACTGACTGCTACTAGGTCCTCTCTCGCCCTGCTCCATGAACTTTATCAAACCTCGTCTTAAAACTATGTATGGTTCCTGCCTCCACTACGTCACTTTCTAGGCTATTCCACTTCCTGACAACTCTATGACTGAAGATATACTTCCTAGCATCCCTTTGACTCATAGGAGTCTTCAACTTCCAATTGTGACCCCTTGTTTCTGTGTCCCCTCTCTGGAACATCCTGTCTCTGTCCACCTTATCTATTCATCGTAGTATTTTATATGTCGTTATCATGTCGTCCCTAACCCTCCTGTCTTCTAGTGTCGTCAGGCAGATTTCCCTTAACTTTTCTTCGTAGGACAATCCCCTTAGCTCTGGGACTAGTCTTGTTGCAAACCTTTGCACTTTCTCTAATTTCTTGACGTGCTTGACCAGGTGTGGGTTCCAAACTGGTGCTGCATACTCCAGTATGGGCCTGACGTATATGGTGTACAGAGTCTTGAACGATTCCTTAGTGAGGTAGTGGAACACTATTCTTTAGGTTTGCCAGCCGCCCGTATGCTGCACCAGTTATCTGATTGATGTGTGCCTCAGGAGATGTGCTCGATATTATACTCACCCCAAGATTTTTTTCCTTGAGTGAGGTTTGCAGTCTTTGGCCTCCTAGACTGTGGTCTGTGGTCTTCTTTGCCCTTCCCCGATCTTCATGACTTTGCATTTGGCAGGGTTAAATTCAAGGAGTCAGTTACTGGACCAGGCTTGTAGCCTGTCCAGTAGTCTTTGTAGTCCTGCCTGATCCTCGACTGATTTAATTCTTCTCATTAACTTCACATCATCTGCAAACAGGGACACTACTGAGTCTATCCCTTCCGTTATCTCATTCACATATACCAAAAACAGCACAGGTCCTAGGACTGACCCTTGTGGAACCCTACTCGTCACAGGTACCCACTCTGACACCTCGTCACGCACCATGACTCGTTGTTGCCTCCCTGTCAGATATTCTCTGATCCATTGCAATGCCTTTCTTGTTACGTGTGCCTGATCCTCTAGCTTTTGCATTAACCTCTTGTGAGGAACTGTGTCGAACGTCTTCTTGCAGTCCAAGAAAATGCAGTCTATCCACCCCTCTCTCTCGTGTCTTACTTCTGTTACCTTGTCATAAAACTCCAGTAGGTTTGTGAAACAGGATTTTCCTTCCCTGAAACCGTGCTGGTTGTCGTTTATAAGCTTGTGTCTTTCGAGGTGCTCCACCACTCTCCTCCTGATGATCTTCTCCATGACTTTGCATACTATACACGTCAGTGACACAGGTCTGTAGTTTAATGCCTCGTGTCTGTCTCCTTTCTTAAAAATTGGGACTACATTTTCCATCTTCCACACCTCAGGTAGTTGCCCAGTTTCAATGGATGTGTTGAAGATTTTTGTTAGTGGCACACACAACATCTCTGCTCCCTCTCTAAGGACCCACAGAGAGATGTTGTCAGGTCCCACCGCTTTTGAGGTAACGAGTTCACATAGCAGCTTCTTCACCTCCTCCTCGGTTGTATGTATTTCATCAAGCACTTGTTGGTGTACCTCCCTATTCTGAATTCCTGGAGTCCTTCCTGTCTCCTCTGTAAATACTTCTTTAAATCTTATGTTGAGCTCCTCACATACCTCTTCGTCATTTCTTGTGAACTCCCCACAAGACTTGACTTTCGATGCTATGTCATTTTCGAATTGTCGCTGAGCCTCCCTTCTTACCTGTGTATATTCGTTTCTGGCTCTTCGGCTAATCTCTTTATTTTCCTGGGTCCTTTGTCTTCTGTACTTTTTCCATTCTCTAGTGCACTTAGTTTTTGCCTCCCTACACCTTTGGGTGAACCAAGGACTCGTTCTGGTCTTCCCATTACTTCTGTTTTCCTTGGGAACAAACCTCTCCTCTGCCTCCTTGCATTTTGTTGCCACATAGTCCATCATTTTTTTACTGGTTTTCCTGCCAATTTTCTCTCCCACTGACCGTCTTGTAGGAAGTTTCTCATGCCTGTGTAGTCCCCCCTTTTGTAGTTTCGTTTTTCCCGTCCAATTCCTGCTCCCCTCTCCACTTTTAGCTCAACTATATAATCAAAACACAGAAC
This sequence comes from Cherax destructor, assembly GCA_009830355.1. NCBI lineage: Eukaryota > Metazoa > Arthropoda > Malacostraca > Decapoda > Parastacidae > Cherax > Cherax destructor. Next base: position 30,376 of record WNWK01007682.1, on the reverse strand, counting down.
CACATGATCACTAGCTCCAAGGGGCCTTTCGTACGTGATATCCTTGATGTCCGAACTACTCAAGGTGAATACAAGGTCCAATCTTGCTGGATCATCCTCACCTCTCTCTCTGGTAGTGTCTCTAACATGTTGAAGCATGAGGTTTTCCAGAACCACATCCATCATCTTGGCTCTCCATGATTTAGGACCCCCATGGGGCTCCAGGTTTTCCCAATCAATCTCCTTGTGATTGAAATCACCCATAACTAGTAACTTTGCTCTCCCCATGTGAGCTCTTCTGGCCACCTCGGCTAGTGTGTCTACCATTGCTCTGTTGCTCTTGTCGTATGCAGTTCTGTGGCGGGTTGTACATTACAGCAATTACCACCTTATGGCCCTCAGACTCGATTGTTCCTACTATGTAGTCCCTTTCGCCCATTCCATCCATTCCTTCCACTTCCTCAAATCCCCACCGGTTCTTAATGAGCAGTGCAACTCCTCCTCCTCCTCTGCTCCCTCCTTCTTTCCTGAGGATTTGATATCCGGGTGGAAAGATTGCATCTGTTATCATCCTGGTGAGTTTCGTTTCTGTGAGTGCTATTATGTCTGGGGATGTCTCCTTTATTCTTTCATGCCACTTCTCACATTTATTTGTTATTCCATCTGCATTTGTATACCAAACCTTCAACTTCTTTTCTAAAACCGTAGTCTGGGGGGTACGTTGGGGTTGAGAAAGTGGGAGACCTGATGAGGAACTATGGGTGGTTGGTGTGAAGGTGGAGTTTGTAACGAGGTGGGTGGGAGCATTGGGTATGGCATGTGTGTTTTGGGTTAGAATGTTTGGCTGCATTGGGGTTGTCCATGTTGGGGGACTTCTGTAGGTGATTGTGAGGGAGGCTGTATTTGAGCTTCCTCCTGAGTCTGGGTTCTCCTGTCCATCTCTCTTTCCTCCTTTCGTCTCTGTACCCTCTCTTTCAGTATGTGTGTGTGTGTATGTGTGTGTGTGTGTGTGTGTGTGTGTGTGTGTGTGTGTGAGTGTGTGTGTGTGCGTGTGTATTTGTACTTACCTAATTGTACTCACTTAATTGTGATTGTAGTGTCTAGTCTCGACTCATGGCCCGGCCTCTCTGCTGACAGCTACAGGATTCACTCTCTCAACGATGCGTGAGCTCTATCTAATCTATTTTTTAAACTCTGTATGGATCCTGTCTCTACCTTCTTTATGTGATACGGGTTCCATGCTGATGAGTCCATCCAAGATAGGTCTAACACAGCTGGTCATATGGTCGTCAGTGCCTCCTTCTAAAGGCTCTGAATGTTTCCCCATAATTTTCCCACCTCGTGTTTACTATGGTGGTTATTCGCTTGGTGTTCACCTCAGGTAAAATGCTTGTAACTATGCTCACCAAGAGGTTTTTCTCTTTCAGGAAGGTTTGCGGTCTTTTTCCCTCAGGCCTATGCTCTACTTTCGGTCGTTTTTAGTGCTCTCTGATTTCATTAAATTTGCACTTTCATAAGTAGTCACTTATCTAGCAATCCTGTAACTTATCCAGATCCATTTACCTGTGTTTGTAGTTTCCCTATTAGTTACACATCATGGACACCGAGTATCCAGGTAACTCCACTTCCTGACCACTCTGGGATTGACCAAATATTTCCCACCGTCCCTGTGTCTCATCTATGTTTTCAATTTTCATTTGTTCTCTCGTGTATCCGTTTTTCCTCATCTTCAGTATCTTCTCCTTCTCACTATCCACACAATTTATTCTTCTCGGTAAGTTGAACATCGTTATCATGTATTTTCTGATGCTACTGGATTCAAATGTCATTAGTTTCTTTGATCTCTCTTTGTAGCTCTCAGTTCTTAGGTCTAGGACTAGTCACGTTGGAAACCTCTTCACTTTATCCAGTATCATAACATGCTTGTGCAGGTGTGGGTTTCGTAATGGTTCTGTATTCTACAATATGAACCTGACATGTATATAGTGTCAGGAAGGACTTTATATTGAGATCCCTTAAGGATAATCAGTGATTTGCCAAACACGTATTTCTTGTATTTGTTTTCACCAGAATAACTTCTGCAACAATGCTCTTCATTTGCACCTCTGCAAGAAATGCGCCTCAGATGTGCAGCTGTCTTATTGTGTGTGTGTGTGTGTGTGTGTGTGCGTGCATGTGTGTGTGTGTGTGTGTGTGTGTGCGCGCGTGTGCGTGCGTGACCGAATGTCTGTACTCTCCTAATTGTGGGTCGCGTCACAATTCCTGGCCCCGCCTCTTCTGTGTATATGTTTGTGTACTCACATAATTGTGGTCGCAGGGGTCTAGTTATAGCTCCTGGTCCCGCCTCTTCACTGGTTGCCACTGTGTGTGTGTGTGCATGTAGACACAGAGTGGTAGCTGGAATGCAGGCAGACGGTGCGTGGGTGATGCCGGGGGCGGGGTGTGGCACTACACACATTGACTTAATTAAAGTCAAGGGCAGGAAGCCACGGAAAGTGTGACATCTGGCAAGCTACTGAGATGTTGTTCATAGCGGGTAACTAATACTATAAGTATAGTGCAATAGTGGTCTTTAACCAGTAAGTGCGAGATCATTATGCATAGTGGTTTATTACCACTTAGTACAAGAACACTTACTAAGCATTGTAGTTTATGATCAAGAACGCTCACTTAATATATTGGTTCATTATGAACATTAAGAAAAGTAGTCAATTATCAGTAGGTACAAGAACTCCCACTAAGAATAATGGACACTTAACATAGTTTTCCATTTCCAAAAAGTAAAAGAACATTCACAAATAAGTACAAGGACACTCACAAAGCATAATGATCTATAAGAATATGTACATGGACACTTACAATGCAAAGTGGAATATTTCCAGTGACTACAAGAACATTCACTAATTCCAATTGACAACTCTCTGAATTCTTGATTAATCTCTACTTAGAGCCACAAAACGTCTAACAAAAGTCCTCGCTCTGCCACGAGCGTCTTACTTTCCTTGACAACTGTCTTCAAGTTTGAACTTAAAAAGGTCCCAAAATTAACTCATGCTCAGTAAAGCTCTGATATATACATGGAAATGCAAGAAACGAACACCAACAATCTAACTAACCAAGATATCAATTAGGATGCCTCCTCTGTCTAAGAGAGAAATAAGGAGGTGATGATCTTTCGATTAAAGAATACATTCACACAGCCTCTGATACTTTTTCTCATTTTCAGTAAGCTGAGTGCACTATCACCTTCACCAATATCTGTGTTATGCTGTAAAAAGTGTCAGTCAGTGATAATATTAATGCTTCCTTTGTTATGAAAAATTAAGAGACCTGCACTGCAGGTCTCTTAATTTTTCGTGATAGTGCACTGTACTTGTGATAATGTGTCTTCAGTAGAGAGGTATTAATGTTTGTGACTGCCTCATACTGTATAGCAATCACACAAACAAGACTGAAGCTGATACCGCACTGCCAAGACAGATATTAACACTTATCAATTCTTGACGAACTTCAAAGTGATCAGAAGGTAAAAATTGACCTATAAATTGGAGCTAGTTCGAGATGATGTTTTAATCAGTTTCTTACCAAACATAAGTCACTGGTCACTTGATAATGGTCTATGATAGGCCAAACATAAGTCACTGTCCACTTGGTAATGGTCTATGATAGGCCAAACATAAGTCACTGTCCACTTGGTAATGGTCTATGATACCTTGATCTGGATCTTTACCTGGAGAGAATTCCAGGGGTCAACGCCCCCGCGGCCCGGTCTGTGACCAGGCCAAACATAAGTCACTGTCCACTTGATAATGGTCTATGATAGGCCAAACATAAGTCACTGTCCACTTGATAATGGTCTATGATAGGCCAAACATAAGTCACTGTCCACTTGATAATGGTCTATGATAGGCCAAACATAAGTCACTGTCCACTTGATAATGGTCTATGATAGGCCAAACATAAGTCACTGTCCACTTGATAATGGTCTATGATAGGCCAGTCTGAGAAAGGTATCCCCGCTATTCATAAACTCGGTCCTCCGTGCCTCAGTGCACGAGACTGGAATAGTACAGAGTACGACATAAGTTATTAATGCAGTTAAATATGAGCCTAAAAACATCCGGAGCCCAAATATAAATGAAACTTTTCAGAGACACCAAAGAGATCAGTATCCTAATATAAAGGATCATTAACCTTGAAGCCACTCACAAGTACCATTACCAAGTTATCAGTATGGATGAGCTAAGCACATATGAGTATGGATGAGCTAAGCACATATGAGTATGGATGAGCTAAGCACATATGAGTATGGATGAGCTAAGCACATATGAGTATGGATGAGCTAGCACATATGAGTATGATGAGCTAAGCACATATGAGTATGGATGAGCTAAGCACATATGAGTATGGATGAGCTAAGCACATATGAGTATGGATGAGCTAAGCACATATGAGTATGGATGAGCTAAGCACATATGAGTATGGATGAGCTAAGCACATATGAGTATGGATGAGCTAAGCACATATGACACTCACACATTATCGCTTCAAAAACACCTTTTCAGTTTTTCACGTTTCTGCGGAAAAAGGCAAATTTGTATGTACACGGTCAAGATCACTCGAAGCTTTTCTGTAAAACTGACCAGTTTCAAGAAATATATACTTTAAGTAAGTAAGTAACTAAGTTAGTAAGTAAGGAAATTAATTTTATGTAAGCTGAGTGTACATAATATAAAAAAAATAACTATGGGCTTGAGGACACGCACATGTTACAGACATAAAAAAACCCATTGATTTAATCTAGGATAAATAAAGTCAAACACCGACATCTTTCTGCTCAGAAGAGACATTATTTCATGAAAGTCAATTTGATTAATAAAACTGACACATTACTTACACCAGCATTAAAATATTGAAGCTGACCAGAAGATTCTTTTTCCAGATATTCAACAGAATTCAACAAAATTGCTGCCTGAACCCATGAAAGATTCCTTCCATGCATCAGCTGCCTCAGATATTGAAGAATGATACCCATCACAAATGTTATATTTTAACCAAATTAAAGTGCTAAATACGTATGGGTCATACAGCGGCTGTGAATTGGGAGACATTCATGCGCGTTCCAGGCAAGTGGAACAAAATTCCAGTTCCTTCTATCAAGAGCCCCTCACCAGCATCAAGGTAAAATAGTGCAACAACGTACAGAAAAATAATATACCATTTCGGAATTAAAATGGCAAAATGGGATCTCCTCACTCTATTAAATATACCAACTTACTACAAAGTATTAAACATTAGTGCTGAAATTTTTGAAGCCGATCAGAGGAGTCTGTCATTAAGAAACAAAATTTGGAATTTACCAATATAACATTGTGCAGAGAACATCCACACTAGCAAATAGTCCCATGAGTCTTGCTCAAGGTATTTAACTCCATCGTTGAATATTTGAGGAATAAGGCGTTCTAGATTATTATTATAATCAAAAGAAGCGCTAAACCTTCTAGAGTAATGAATATTAATTTGTGGGAAAACAAAGGAAAATGTTGGTTTTGAAAGTTCCGAAAAATGGAAAAGCTTTATCTCGTTAAACTTTAATACGTAAATTTATATTATTTTCCAATATCCTTTTTTATTACTATTTACATTCTATTTATAACCCTAAAGAATTAAAAATTTGATTTTGATTTTAATTTTTTTTGATAAAACTGGCCCTACACACCCCATAATCACAAAAAAAACTTCTAGTTAAGAGGAATCAACAGTTAGGGTTTGACGCCGAGCAGACGATACATTCACTAGATATTCCATTGGAAACAATTTACTTTATAAAAGTGACAATTTGAAATTTCCACTGTTCAAGATGAGTGAAAACCTTGGTTATAATAAAGCCTACAAGTGATAAAAGTTTCATACCGATAAGAAAAAGCATTCTTCAGTAATTGATCTCATTCTAACGATTCCAAGTTTTTTTTTATCAGTTAAATATCATATTTGCAACCACTCGGACTCAACTTATGGCGTTGTCAAACATTCTATAATTTGCATCGTCTATGATATTTTGAAACCGATTAGAAGAAACATTCTTTAGATATTGAATAAAAATGAATATCGTTTTTTCAATAAATTGACAAATTGGGACTTACGTCAACCAATAGCATCGTGAGTCTTATGTTCAGGAATATAAACCAGAGATGAAAATTTGAAGCCGAGCGGAAGACTGATTCTCCAGTTAGGTCACAGCTTCCAACAATTATAAGTTTTATTTTGCTAGTTTAGTACATCAACAAATTTGACTACACTCAAAAAAAAAAAAAGTTAATGGCCTTAGGATGTACCAGCCGTTAAATATTGAAACTGACCAGAAGAGGCAAACTGAAATACATTTAAAGTGATTTAATGGAATAAAAATGTGCACATGATCAAATCTTCACATCACATCTGAATTTCTTTCCTCCGTCGTCGAATTTATAGACGTACATTTTTGAACGTTTGAGGACGTACCACTGAGAATTTTGAAAGTTATCAGAGGCATTCCAGGATATAATGATGATGATGATGATGATGATGATGATGTCCCCCCAGGATGCTAGGTGAACAAAGACAGCAGGTGTAAGGAAACACGCCCAATGTTGCCTCCCGTACCGGAGATCGAACCACGGACACTCATTGTATGAGCTGATTGCGCTACCAACCGAGCTACGGAATAGGTTCAACAACTTTGGTTATAGTGCACGTGAGTTTGTTGATTGTTCCAAGAATTTAGTCCTCTTTAACAAACACAAGCTTTGAAAATTTGTAGCCAACTGGATGAGAATTTCTCTAATGATGATTAAAATACAATAGAAAAGTTGTAGGAAGAATAAATAAAACATTATCTTAAAAGTGCCTCTTCAGGGATACCTAAAAAAAATCAGACAAATTCTTACAGGTACCTCCTTTGGTATTCATACTTATCCCTGCTGCTTTATTGATATTTCCTGGAATACATAATTAAGCAATAAAAGGAAACAAGATTATTTTGGGGGACGTTTCGTTGTGTCTTGGATCATGATCACGTCACGACTTGATAATGGACCAGAAAAGCCTAAGACGGACTGATCATGGTCCAGAACGGTTCAATCATGGCCCGGAAGGGACCGAAAGGTTACCTATTTTTCCCCTAGAAAATCACCTACCTATCACCTCAAATTCAACTTCAATAACAAAAACATAAGGTGGAACTAAGTAAACCAGGTCTTAAATGATATAAACTGGGAACATAGCCCAAGCAACTCGAACCCAAGCCTATGTCTAGGACAAATTAACTCTGTGGCACTCGAGGTATGCTCTAGGTATATTCCTTTAAGGAAATGGAAAAGATGTAAACTAGAAAGAGAAAGGCGCTCCCTATACGGCTACGGTGAAAAGCTCTGTTCCATAAGGAACAGTACTCGCTCCCATCCTGTTCCTCATCCTCATATCTGACATAGACAGGGATGTAAGCCACAGTGCCGTGTCTTCCTTTGCAGTTGACACCCGAATTTACATGACAGTGTCCTCCATTGAAGACACTGCAAGACTCCCGGATGACATCAATCAATCTTTAAATGGGCCGCAGAAAACAATATAAAACAAATTCCAGCGACACAATAGAACGAAAAACTAATGTAAAAGCCTTCTCCTTGTTGCAACATTCACCATCCATGTTTCACACCCATTTAAGAGCGTTGGTATAACTATATTCTCATACATTCCCCTCTTTGCTTCCATGGACAAAGTTCTTTATCTCCATAGACGCCTAAGTGCATCACTCAACTTTTTTTCCTCATCAATTCCATGATTCACATCATCTTTCATAGACCCATCTGCCGACACGTCCACTCCTAAATATCTGAATACATTCACCTCCTCGAAATACTTTTACCTCCTCCATACTCTCTCCCCCCAATCTAATATCCAATCTATCGTCTCCTATTTTTTTTTGTTATTGTTATCCTCATCACCTTACTCTTTCCTATATTCACTATTAATTTTCTTCTTTTACATACCCTACCAAACTCATCCACGAACCTCTGCAACTTCCTGTTGATTTCATCTTCTAAATACGCAGGACTGCAGATACTCAAAGTTCTCAGGAAGCAAAAGACTCGGCAGGCGATGCAACATCCCCCCAATGAAAAGCAGGGTGCCACTAGCACGTTGAGAGACAACACAATAAGTGTCAGGGGCCCAAGACTGTTCAACTGCCTCCCAGCGTACATAAGGGGGATTACCAATAGACCCCTGGCTGTAATCAAGCAGGCACTGGACAGGCACCTAAAGTCGGTACCTGACCAGCCGGGCTGTGTTTCGTACGTAGGACTGCGTGCGGCCAGCAGAAACAGCCTGGCTGATCAGGCTCTGATCCACCATGAGACCTGGTCACAGACCGGGCCGCGAGGGCGTTGGCCCCCGGAACTTTCTCCAGGTAAACTCCAGGATCTCACATTCAGAGACCACAACATTGTATCAATCGCATCTGTTAAAAAAATGACAGGATAATGAAAACCTTCAAAAATAGGGATGCCAAGCCCCTGATGACACTCTTCAGGTCGCTTGTTTTATCTAGGCCGGAGCACCTTTCAAGGCAGGTGAAATTACTGACTTAGAAATGTAGAGAACATTCACGGCACACATAACTGCGATAAAACACCTAAATTCCTGGGAACCCTTGAAGTTCCTCAACCTGTACTCCCTAGAACGCAGGCGGGAGATACATGATTATATACACCTGCAAAATCCTAGAGGGGTTAATACCAAACTTGCACGCGGAAATCACTCTCTGTGAAAGCAAGACTCAGCAGATGATGCAACATCCCCCAAATAGAAAGCAGGGGCGCCACTAGCACGATAAGAGACAACACAATAAGTGTGATGGGCTCTAGACTGTTCAACTGCCTTCCAGAGTACATAAGGGGGATTACCAATAGACCCCTGATTGTCCTCAAGAAGGCGCTGGACAGACACCTAAAGTCAGTACCTGACCAGCCGAGTTGTGGTTCGTACGTCGGGTTGTGTGCGGCCAACAGTAACTGCCTGGTTGATCAGGCCTTGATCCACCATGAGGCCTGGTCACAGACCGGGCCGAGGGGGGGTTGGCCCCCGAAACCCTCTCCAGGTATACTCCAGGTATGTTAAATTTTATTTTGTTAACATATCGGCCGTCTCCCACCAAGGCAGGGTGGCCCGAAAAAGAAAAATTTTCATCATCATTCACTCCATCACTGTCTTGCCAGAGGGGTGCTTTACACTACAGTTATAAAACTGCAACACTAACACCCCTCCTTCAGAGTGCAGACACTGTACTTCCCATCTCCAGGACTCAAGTCCGACCTGCCAGTTTCCCTGAATCCCTTCATAAATGTTACTTTGCTTACACTCCAACAGTACGTTAAGTCCTAAAAACCATTTGTCTCCATTCACTCCTATCTAACATGCTCACGCACGCTTGCTGGAAGTCCAAACCCCTATCACACAATACCTCCTTTACCCCCTCCCTCCAACCTTTCCTAGGCCGACCCCTACCCCGCCTTCCCTCCACTTCAGAGTTATTCACTCTCGAAGTCATTCTATTTTGTTCCACCCTCTCTACATGTCCGAACCACCTCAACAACCTCTCCTCAGCTCTCTGGATAATAGTTTTGTTAATCCCACACCTCCTCCTAATCTCCAAACTACGAATTCTCTGCATTATATTCACAACACACATTGACCTCAGACATGACATCTCCACTGCCTCCAGCCTTCTCCTTGTTGCAACATTCACTATCCATGTTTCACACCCATTTAAGAGCGTTGGTATAGCTATATTCTCATACATTTCCCTCTTTGCTTCAATGGACAAAGTTCTTTATCTCCATAGACTCCAAAGTGCATCACTCAACTTTTTTTCCTCATCAGTTCCATGATTCACATCATCTTTCATAGACCCATCTGCAGACACGTCAACTCCTAAATATCTGAATACTTTCACCTCCTTCATACTCTCTCCTCCCAATATAATATCCAATTTTTCGTCACCTAATTTTTTTTGTTATTGTTATCCTCATCACCTTACTCTTTCCTATATTCACTTTTAATTTTCTTCTTTTACATACCCTACCAAACTCATCCACGAACTTCTGCAACTTCCTGTTGATTTCATCTTCTAAATACGCAGGACTGCAGATTCGTAAAGTTCTCAGGAACATTGTAAGGAAAACATTCCTTTTAACCCTATATTCATGATTTGTGGTCTTCCTGTAAACTGTATTTTGAATCTTCTGTCGACATAATATATTAAAACATCTAGGAAGGGTAGAGTGTTATCTATTTCATGCTCTATTGTGAACTTAATGGAAGATACCAGACCATTGAGTCTAGGTAGGTAGGTTGTGATCTCTAGGCTAAAGGCAAACATCATCATCTACACATCTGATCCACGTAGCTTTATTTGGGAGAATATCTTCAAGGAGTCTAGTCGCATAGAATTCCAGATACAGGTTGCTGAGGAAGGGGCTGAAGGGATTTCCCATAGCCATGCCCTAGAGTTTTCGAGCACAGTATTTGCCTTCAAAACCAAACTTGCAATCCGTAACACAAAGTTTAATAATTATATTCGTGGGATAGGGCAAGGAGAAGTTTTCTAGCTCCACTTCAAAGGTACGTAAGTAATTCTGGGACAGGGACACTGGTAAACAGGGCTGTAACATCAAAGCTCACAATTTCTGGACCCTTTTAGTAAGGTCAACATTACTTTCAACACGCGTATCCGTTATCCTACCAACCATAGGAGTTAAAAGTTTAACAACCAGTTAGATAGGTTATATACTGCCCAGCCTACTGAACTTATAATAAGACTAAATGGATTCCCTGGTTTATAAGTCTTGATCAACCAATAAAGATCCGGTAGATATGGACACAACTTGTTCTTTCAAACAGTTTTTTTTAAAAGATAAGTGGAACTTTAAGTTTGTGTGACTTGATCAGTGCAGAGGAAAACTGGGTAACAAAAGAAATATTTTTTTTTTATTTAAAAAGACAAATTTATACAAAAACACATAATAAATACATAAACATCATACAAATGTGTAAACTTGAAAATTACAATCACAGACCTTCATGTACAAAAACACGTACCTTGTACAAAAATCCCTAGATAACATTACGCAGTCAAAACAACACATCGGCTTACCCACACAATGCGCTTTTTACTCCAAACAAAAGTTTTTCAAAAGAAACATTATACTCCTACTTTTACATATATGACAACCTCCATGTAATCCATACTTAAAATACACTAAAACATATTTAAATACATATCACCCAGACAACTGACCCACCCCCACCTGAACAACTTGTTGACAATATATAATCACAAAAACCCAGTACACATAGATGAATTCCTCAATTTCACAGCAAAAACACGACAATAATAACAAAGAATGTTTCACATATAACATTATACCTATACCCATAATAATGACGAATATTTGTATATACAGTACCGCATTTATACACAATGATATTTCATTTATACCATACATTATACACTTGCAATAAAAGTAAGACCGCCAAAAGCGGTAAGAAACCTAAGCATAACAAAGCCAACAAAGGAGAACAATGCTTAAAACACTACTATACATAGTATACCTACTACACAGCTCCCCCCATCCTCAGAAACTGCATAACCCCAAAGGTTATAAAATGCTGACAAGAATTGATCCCACTTCCCTCATGGACAGGACCTGGAATCAGAAAAGGGAACCCACATCACATAACACAATATTATAGAACATAGCCCACCAATTATTCTCCCTGACAAAAACCACCATTACCTAAACCCTGTGCAAAAAGCCCTAAGCATCGAGACAGACGCTTAAATGTGTAACATTATGAAAAATCAATACAGTTTTTTTTTTATTCGTCACCAAGAGTAGTGACCTACACCCCAATCTTATGCTCCATATATTCACCACTGTATGTGGATGAAAGAAATATTACGGCATCATTGCCGATCCTACCATATAAAACTACTGTGTTTCACAGCAAACAGGAAAGCCCCCTAAACCTTGTACATATTAAGACTACAACAAATACAAAAGTCTGAATGAAGCCCCAAAAGGAAGCACCACCACATCACCCATCTTCATCCTATCATACTCCCCCCCACTCACACTACCCTACACTGCACTTACACAACCCCCTTCATCCTTCACATCACCCGTCTCCCAGACAATAAAATGTCGTCAGTGTCCAGACCACCCCTCCCCATTCTCCTCCCCCATACGCACCTGACCTACTCCTACTGGTACTTCTTTACTTCCATTTATCCCCTCACCCCCCAAGGAGACAAGCCCCTTCCCTTATACCCCCCTTCTCTCATCACACCCCAAGTAAGTCCCCTACCATCATGTTTCTATATCCCTCTGGAAAAGCCTTTCCCCAAGTCTCCTCATAAAGAATCCTATTCCTATATTTTGTACGGTACATATTCCCTGCGATCGCCCTGATTCTAACCCCCCCTCCAGCCTCTCTCATCCCCATGATACATACACAAAATCGACCACTAAGTACATTAAAGCCTGAGGTATACATGCATTCACTTACCCAATGTCTAAGCTTAGTAGTGTCTTCAATACCTGTATCCCTCTTCCGCCCCTCCCCCATCTTTCGAATCACACCACCGAACCACTCCTTCACATTCCGCAACTGTTCGCAGAAGTATATAGCATGATAGGCGATTTCCTCGCTTTACCATGCGCCCACACATACCTCATAACCCTGAAATCCAAACGTCTAACATCTTCCTGTTTTAATGGATACATTGCCACAACATGCCATAGTCTGCTATAGACTATGGCGTTGACAACTATTACACGCTGGTGCAACGTCAAATTCCCTCGGCCTCCATCCTCTCATCCTAAATCACACTCTCCACGACCCACACTGAATTCACTTCTCTAGCTACTTTCGAATCATGCATGAAAACCACCCCACAGTTGCTCCACTACTGGCCATCCATCAATAACCCCCAGTACCCCCCACCCATGTGCCCACCTCCAATAACTTTGACTTCGCCCTATTAACGTGCATACCCGTTGCCCTTGCAAAAATCCTGACTATTCTTCCTACATGCCCAAGCCCCTCAGCCCCCCCCACCAAAACTGTTGTGTCATCTACATACCCTACTATTCCCAGTGCACATCCCCTCGCCTCCCCCTTCTTTCACTCCCTCTTCGATGAGACTATAAAATGGATTCTGGAGGCACGCAAACAGGATCTCTGACAGAGGGCACCCCTGCCGCAGACCCTTTCCCATGCACACTTCCCTGCCCACTCTACCATTCACCTGCACTCTGACCATTGCATCCTTATATAAAGTCCTTGCCCATCCCACAATCTCATCCCCAAATCCCTGTTTACTCATTATCTTCCATAACATTTCTTGGTCTACACAATCATATGCTGCCTTCCAATCTAAACCCAATACCCCACCTCTCAAACAACAATCTATAAAAATTTTATTCTTCCATGCCTTCGTTGCATACTCCTACCTGGGATGCCATACTGCCCTTTCTCTATCACACGTCCAAGCACTAGTTTCATTCTGTTACCTAATACCTTAGCGAAAATCTTATAATCTGCACACATCATTGCAAGCGCCCTATAGTCTCTAATCGTCCTACCCTCCTCCCTTTTTTTTCAGTACCACCACTCCCATGAGCTGCAATGCCCCCATACATTCTTTCACTTTCATCTGATTCAATAATTTCATCATGCATTCCTTTATGGCCCCCCAATTACTTACATGAAAATCATTAGAAATCCAATCTAACCCAGGCGTTTTCATCCTACTCATGCCACTCAAAGCCACACACTTCCTCTTCCCTGATCACTCCTTCTAACTCCGCCCGATCTTCATCATCCAAAACCATTGATATTCCTTCCAACAGAATCTGTCATGTATCCAAATAGATACTTACTGCCTCAGTCATACGCAGCATTTGCCCTCTTTCATACACTGCCATATCCTCACATACCTCCATCCCCATCACCATCAACCCCCTCTTCCTACTTCTAAACCTTAGTAATACACTCGCTGACGGCTTATCCCCCCATAGCGCATCTTCCATACCCCCCACAACCTTATAGCATCAAACCTTTCATTCTGAATTTCTCACAATTTATCTTTCAATACCTCAATCTCTGCCACCGGGTATTATCCCCCTCCCTCATAACAACCTCCCAACTGCCCCTCGATGTATTTTCCCTTATAATACTCCCTAATACCTGGTTTGGCTATCTCCTCCCACCACCCCACTATATTCTCTACCCAATTTCCACTCATCCACATGCTCCCCCACTATTCAGCAAAGTCACAACACCTATGAGTCCCCTCTAATAAACCCACATTCAATTTCCAGTAACCCCCGAACCATTTTACTACTCCATCCAATCCTACATCAACCAAAACCCCCCTTTGGTCTCAGAACCCCACGTCCAAAGTCTGCATACTTCCCACCATCATTCCTCCCATGACATATACCCTATCTAACCTTGCAGCATACCCTTTGCGTATGAATGTATGCTCCACTCGACACCCCTTCCCCCTCCCCCCGCATCTACCAAACCCACACTTTCCAGTAACTCCCGCAAAACCCCTAAGACACACCCAGCTCCCCTCGGCTCAACATCCTTTCTACGTCCAACACAATTCCAATCACCTCCCAACAGCAATATGTCCAGCAAACCACCCATCATATATACCAATTCATCCCTTACAAAATCCTCTTTCACCTTTTGGCTATTCTCAGCAGGCATATACACCCCCATGAAACATACCCTCACACCCCTACACCCCGTCTACTCGTACTACCCATCCCCCCATCCCTCCACCCATGCCTGCAACTGAAAAGGGCTTGTCTCCTTCACCACTACTGCCCCTCCACCCTTTAATCTCCCAGAATTCCCTGCATACACACGGTACCCTTTCAAAAACAACTCTCTACCATACCTATAATTATGTTCCTGAAGGAACTCTACATCCACGTCATACTGTCTCAGAATCGCTTTCACCCCCTTACGTTTTACCACTGCTTTTAACCCATTGACATTAAAAGTTAAAATCTTGAAAACAGACTAGGGGTTTTTCCTTTAGACCTCACTGGCAATGGCACAACACCCTTGCCCCCTACCATCTCCTTCATACTACTCTTAATTCCTCGCTTCCCTTCCGGCCCTTTCAACCCTCCCTTGCCCATATGGGCCACATCCACCCAAGCTTTCTTAAAAGATCTTTGGGCCAGTGTGAGGACTCCTCAACTACATCCATACCATCATCATTTTCAACCTCATGCACTGTCACCTGCACGATCTTCATTGTCAAACCTTCCTGCACTAGACCATCCTCAGCTGCTCCTACATCCACACCCTGTTCTTCTGTTATGGCTTGTGCAATGCCCACTGTCACCTCTCCCAGAGAAGTGTCCAGATAACCCAATATCATCTCCTGCAATGGGACATCTGAACACAAGTCCTCCACTGCAGCGAAACTCTCGGGCTCCGCTGGCTGCATAGCATCTGGCAATGTCACACATGCCTCTCCTGCACCCTCCATGATTTCGCTCCATCTCCCCGACAGTGCCATGACCACATCCTCGTCCGCCCCTGCTTCTCAACAAGGTCCACTGCAACCTTATTTTTATCACTAGCATGGTGTGGTTGCCTTCAGTCACAAACGGTCACAAACATATTCATACGAGCCACATATGTGGCATGTGTGACTCTGTCCCACATTGGTCACATAGACCTGAGTGTGGAAGTCCGCCATCACTACATATGATGAGATGGCCCGCCTCAAGGTCATCTTGATGGTGAATGAACCTTCTGGCAATCCAGGTATGGACCCTCAGTCCATCTTCCCACTGTTGTCGAATGGATGATGCCGTAATCCTTAAACACCATCCTAATGTCACATTCGTCCGCCTCAAATGGAACATTACGTACACGTACCCAAGTATAGTAGCATGACACATCCTTCAGTTTGACCTCCCTGCTTGAGTTGACCACCATACTAATATCTTAATATTTTTCCACCACTCTGTCGTACGCACTCGCTGTCGCCATTTTGACAAAAATACGGGAGGCACCATTAAGTGCTATGTCGTAAAATTCTTCATTTCCAATACCATATGTCTCTCTTATTATTGCCGGAAGTACAACAGCTGCAGTAGATGGATATACTGCACATCTAACGACCTCAATGCAGATGATGTATATTCTTCTACAACTTGCCGACGTCATGTTGGCGAAAATGAGTCACTCACGACTGCGCCACCAGAAAAGCTGCTAACAACCGACCAGTATGATGGCTGGAAGGTGAATGGACTGGGAAACAGAAATATGATTAGGAAAGTTAACAGAGAACATTGTGATGCAATACCATCACAGTAAACAGGTGATATAACAATATGCAGAACTGCCTCTACCTCTGAACTGATCAAGTCACACAAGCTTAAAATTCGACTTAACTTTTTAAAATGTTTTAAGGAACAAGTTCTGCCCAAATCTCTTGTGCCAAATAGACTCCTTGGCGATTTGATGATTTTATGATAATTATTTTTCAAAAACATATTGAAATTACTAAAATAGAAAAGAAGGAGGCTTTCAAAATATTGAGAAACATTTAATATTGTTATTATAATCTAGGGTGAAGCGCTAAACCCGTAGGATTATACAGCGCCTGTGGGGGGATGTGGAAAGTATTCAGGTTTAATTCAGAGAACTGGAGCACAGATCAAATTCCCTAGATCAAGAGCCCCTCACCAGCATCAAGGAACCTTCCTTGAAGGGAATGAGAAACAAAAATTACTCCTTTAATCAGACCATTCCAGCAGAATTAGAAACACAGTACATTGGATCACTCCTATAATAATTTCTGAAGAATTTGTTTTGAACTCAAAAACAGACTACAAAGAAAATTAGACAGTCTAATTGAAAACAGTGATTGTACAAAACATAAAAATACAACCGCTGATCTAGGTTTCGGTCTAAGTTTTGCAACTTCAAAAAACTCGACAATTGCCCTCGAAGATTTTTTAACTCTTATGAAAAACTAATAATAATAAAATTTTCCATATTACTAAAGCAGATAAAATCAATGCAATAAAAACATGCAAATCAGGTAATCCAGCCAGACCTATTATTAGCTCCATAGGGTCAGTTTCCTATAAATTATGTTAATGGCTAGTAGATATTTTAAGGCCAATTGTTGGAAATTTTTCCAACTTTAATGTTAAAAACAATATAGATTTAATAATATAATATCTTTATTTACTACAAGTACATGTAGCTGACACCACTGACATACTAATATATAGAAAGCCACTTGTTATGCTGAGCATTTCGGACAAATTTAGTCAGTTTTTTCCCAGGATGCGACCCACACCAGTCAACTGACACCCAGGTACCCATTTTATACTTATGGGTGAACAGGGACACAAGGTGTGTTATGAAAAAAACTTCCCTAATGTTTTCCAGCCGTACCCGAGATTCGAACTCCGGACCTCAGTGTGTGAGCTGAGTGTGTTAGCGATCGAGCTATGGGACACCTTCACGGATTTTAATGTTTTCAGTATGGTTAATTTTAATGTTACTTCCTTGTTTACAAAAGTTCCAGTTGATTATTTATTATATTTCCTAGCTGAAGACTTTATTAATTACAATTTATCATTGTATTGTTGATGCAAAGTTTGTGTTTAATGACGAGTTTTTCACTCAGAAGTTTGCTATGGCAATAGAAAATCCTCTCTCACCTTTCCTTAGTAATTTACATATGCAATATTTTAAAACAAGATTGATTAACAAAATCCTTCCTAAAAGAATGAAGTGGTACAGATATGTTGATGAAATTTTGTGTCTTATGCCTAAGAAAACATATAGACCATATTCTTGGTAATTTAAATAAACTAATTAATTCCATAAAGTTTACTGTTGAGTTTGAACAAAATAATTTATTGCTTTTTCTAGATGTTTCAGTTATTGAAGAGAACCATAATTTTAAATATAAAATTCACAGAAAACCAACAAATAACTGTTGCTATGTATACTATTAGTTTTCCCATCAAGATAAAGTTAAACTGTCTTTATTCTCATCAATGTTTATGAGAGCTTTACATATTTGCAGCCCAGAATTCATAGAATTGGTAAATCTTTTAAAATTACTAGAAATACTTTTTACAATTCAAAAAGGAACAACCAACCTTTTTCAATTAAAAATATGTTGGTTCTCCCTTACCATGAAAACTTGGTTGATATGTCTTCTCTACAAAAGTATTTTAATATCAAATTTCTATATAAAAATCTTGAAACAGTAAGCAACTTCCCACAGAAATACTAACTGCTATGTCGACAATATTAAAACAACGTACAGGTAGCATTCAAAGTGGACAAGATTCTTATGCTCTGAAGGTTCATGTCAGAGATTTTAACGGGGGAGGACTAAATGTTTTTTTCCCTAATTATCCAATTTCAATAATTTTTTTACTGTGATTTAAACAGCACTTGATACGTGGAAACATTGCTTGTAGTGACTTTTGCCTCAAAAGATAGAAAGAAAAAAAAAATAATGAGCTATTTTATAGGGTATGATACTCGTTTGCAGGTCTAGGTAATTCTTGATGAATGAGCTTGTGAGCGAAATGTCAATACATAGCATAATAAAAAAAACTGAAATTTGTCTTTTTTTTATAAAGGATTTTTTTGGGGGAAAAACAATAAAACAAAAACGGTAAAATATATTGCAAATCCCAGGTTGCTATTGTATAAAACAATCACAAACACAGCAGTGCGTGACTCTTGTAGGATTGTGTGGACCCATGGGTTAGAGCGTCGTGGAATTTTCGCTCACGATGAGTCAGGCTAATACAACACGAGTTCGACCCCTCCCCCCTCCCGCTAGGCACAGCGTTGTTACTGATTAAATACCACTCGTTCGTGATTATAATACTATATATACATATTATATATATATATATATATATATAAATATATATATATATATATATATATATATATATATATATATATATGCAAAAAGATCACAGTAAACTACTCACATTATCAAGGAACTATAAAAGGAAACATGACAAGACTTATAAAGGGGCAAGACTACACGTCACAGTCACATCACACTAACAAAGACAACACCTCACAGTAGCGTAACATCGCACGACTCTGTGAAGAGGAACATAAGAAAGGACCTGAAACTCTTCCCAAGCATTAAGATTAGTCTGTGAAGGTCGTCGCCAATCTTCTCAGGAAAAGTATAATAGAAAAAGACTAATAACAAGAAAAATAAACACTTTATTTTAATAGAATGAAATTTAAATAATAAATACGTAAATATGATTATAATAATCCTATATTAAGAAAAATGAAAAATGAAAACAAAAAATATCTATATGATTCAAAGCTAAATATTTACAGCTGTGGTCTTAACACTGAAGCAATGAATCCATGTGATGACTCCGTGGTGGTGGTATTGTTGTTGTTGTTGCCTCGATGTTTTCCAAAAATCCAACAGTTTTCCAAACTTCCACAATGTCACAAATGATGTCAGGGACTCAGTTGAAAGTTGTCCCCTAGTGACGTCCAGTTGTCTGATGTTTCTAGTGTGTACTGAGGTACTACTGGTGTAGTGCAGAATTGATGGAGTTACTCTGTTTCTCAATTGGTGAGTTCGCACCCCACCCACTCAGCCTTGAATCCGATGATCCGAGCGGACACAGAGGAAGTGAGATCGAGCGTGGTTAGTCGAGTGATTTCAACCTGTGGCCGGAGCCCAGCATTACACCTCTCACCGGGTAAAAGGGGGGGGGGGGGTATAGCAGCTTCGAGACCCTCACCCCACCTTAACAAGCAAACTACCACTCAACCATCACTCTACATTCCTTCACACTTTCATCACTCCTATCTATGGACTTTTCCCTCACAAGTCCAATTTATCATTAAATTCTTCCCAAATTTTATTAATTATAAATGAATCCAATTTATATAAACCAAAAGAAATATTCATATTATTTTCAAAGCTACTTTTTATGAAACATGATTCTATTATATTCCTTTCAACCATGGACTTGCATTCCCTCCACGACAGATTTACACACTCTCGAAGTCATTCTGTTTCGTTCCATTCTCTCTACATGTCCGAACCACTACAACAACCCCTCCTCAACCCTCTGGATAATAGTTTTTGTAATCCCGCACCTCCTCCTAATTTCCAAAACTACGAATTCTCTGCATTATATTTACACCACAATATGCTCTCAGACATGACATCTCCACTGCCTCCAGCCTTCTCCTCGTTGCAACATTCATCACCCATGCTTCACACCCATATAAGAGTGTTGGTATAACTAACTATACTCTCATACATTCCCCTCTTTACTTCCATGAACAAAGTTCTATGTCTCCACAGACTCCGAAGTGCACCACTAACCCATTTCCCTCCATCAATTCTATGATTCATCTCATCCTTCATAGACCCATCTGCTGACATGTCCACTCCTAAATATCTGAATACATTCACCACCTCCATACTCTCTCCCTCCAATCTGATATCCAATCTTTCGTCACCTAATCTTTTTGTTATCCTCATCACCTTACTCTTTCCTATTTTCTTCTTTTACATACCCTACCAAATTCATCCACCAACCTCTGCAACTTCTCTTCAGAATCTCCCAAAAACACAGTGTCATTAGCAAAAATCAACTGTGACAACTCCCACTTTGTATTTGATTCTTCGCATTCACTTCTCTTACAACCCAATGAATAAATATATTGAACAACCACGGTGACATCACAAATCCTTGTCTAAGGTCTACTTTTACTGGGAAATAATCTCCCTTTCTCCTATACACTCTAACCTGAGCCTCACTATCCACATAAAAACTCATCACTGCTTCCAGTAACCTACCTCCTATTACATACACCTGCAATATCTGCCACATTGCCCCCCTATTCACAATGTCATACGCTTTTTCCAAATTTATAAATGCCACAAAAGCCTATTTACCCTTATCTAAATACTGTTAACCTATATGTTTCACTGTAAACACTTGGTTTACACATCCCTCTACCTTTCCTAAAGCCCCCTTGTTCATCTGCTATCTTACTCTCCGTCTTACTCTTAATTCTTTCAAAAATAACTCTACCATTCTCAACTCTACCAAGTATACTCAACAGACATATTCCCCTATAATTTTTACACTCTCTTTTGTCCCCTTTGCCGTTATACAAAGGAACTATGCACGCTCTCTGCCAATCCCTAGGTACCTTACCCTCTTCCATACATTTATTAAATAATATCACCAACCACTCCAAAATTATACCCCCACCTGCTTTTAACATTTCTATCTTTATATCATCAATTCCAGCTGTCTTACCCCCTTTCGTTCTACCCACTGCCTCACGAACTTCGCCAACACTCACAACTGGCTCTTCCTCACTCCTACAAGATGTTATTCCTCCTTGCCCTATACACGAAATCACAGCTTCCCTGTCTTCATCAACTTTTAACAACTCCTCAAAATATTCCCTCCATCTTCCCGATACCTCTAACTCTTCATTTAACAACTTTCCTCTCCTATTTTAAACTGTAAAATCCATTTGTTCCCTTGGCTTCCTCAACTTATTAATCTCACTCCAAAACTTTTTCATATTTTCAACAAAATTTGTTGATAACTTCTCACCCACTCTCTCATTTGCTCTCTTTTTACATTGCTTCACCACTCTCTTAACCTCTCTTTTTCTCTCCATATATTCTTCTCTCCTTGCATCACTTCTACTTTGTAAAAACCTCTCATATGCTAACTTTTTCTCTCTTACTACTCTGTTTACATCATCATTCCACCAAACGCTCTACTTCCCTCCCACACCCACTTTCCTATAACCACAAACTTCTGCTGAACACTCTAACACTACATTCTTAATCCTATTCCATACATCTTCAACCCTGTTGCCTATACTCTCACTAGCCAATCTATCCTCCAATAGTTGTTTATATCTTACCCTAACTGCCTCCTCTTTTAGTTTGTAAACCTTCACCTCTCTCTTACTTGTTCCTTCTATTTTCCTTTTATCCCATCTACCTTTTACTCTCACTGTAGCTACAACTAAAAAGTGTTCTGATATATCTGTGGCCCCTCTGTAAACATGTACATCCTGAAGTCTACTCAACAGTCTGTTATCTACCAATACGTAGTCCAACAAATTACTGTTATTACGCCGTCCTTGTATAAAATATGTATTGCCTATAACTAAACCCCTTTCTATACAAAGTTCAATTAAAGGGATCCCATTATCATTTACACCTGGCACCCCAAACTTACCTACCACACCCTCTCTACATGTTTCTCCTACTTGAACATTTAGGTCCCCTACCACAATTACTCTCTCACTTGGTTCAAAAGTTCCTATACATTCGCTTAACATCTCCCAAAATCTCTCTCTCTCCTCAACACTCCTCTCTTCTCCAGGTGCATACACGCTTATTATGACCCACTTTTCGCATCCGACCCTTATTTTGATCCACATAATCCTTGAATTTATACATATATATTCCCTCTTCTCCTTCCATAACTGATCCTTCAACATTATTGCTACCCCTTCCTTAGCTCTAACTCTCTCAGATACTCCTGACTTAATCCCATTTATTTCTCCCCACTGAAACTCGCCTACCCCATTCAGCTTTGTTTCGCTTAGGGCCAAGACATCCAACTTCTTTTCATTCATAACATCAGCAATTATCTCTTTCTTATCATCTGCACTACATCCACGCACATTCAAGCATCCCAATTTTATACAAAACTCTTCTTCTCTTTTTTTGTACAAACAGTGATGGTACAAAACATAATAATAACAACTTTGTAATTAACTTATCCTCTCCTGCCGCAGTTTGGTAAATGATTTAAAATCACTTGTTTCGTGATTTCATTGCTATATAGACTGCTTTTTGAGGCGGGTATTCAAACAGGAGGAGGCTGAAATTAATCCTTGAGATACCACTGCCATGAGTGTCCTCGGATCAAGAGAAAAACATGTAGCTTGGCTGCATGCTTGGCCTTCGAAGGATCGCTGGCCCAGTGGTAAGGTGATGCGTACATTGTGTTGTCTCTGGAGGCGGTACAATGCTCGTAGGGTCGAATCCTGGCCACCTTTGCACTGGGCCAGCGATCCTTCGAAGACAAAGCATGCAGCCAAGCTACATGTTTTTCTCTTGATCCGAAGACACTCATGGCAGTGGTGTCTCAAGGATTAATTTCAGCCTCCTCCTGTTTGAATACCCGCCTCAAAAAGCAGTCTATATAGCAATGAAATCACGAAACAAGTGATTTTAAATCATTTACCAAACTGCGGCAGGAGAGGATTCCACCCTACGAACATTGTACTCAAACAGGAGGAGGGTAAATTTCATTATTATAAGTTTTTCATAAGAGTTAAAAAATCTTCAAGGGCAATTGTCGAGTTTTTTGAAGTTGCAAAACTTAGACCGAAACCTAGAGCAGCGGTTGTATTTTTATGTTTTGTACAATCACTGTTTTCAATTAGACTGTCTAATTTTCTTTGTAGTCTGTTTTTGAGTTCAAAACAAATTCTTCAGAAATTATTATAGGAGTGATCCAATGTACTGTGTTTCTAATTCTGCTGGAATGGTCTGATTAAAGGAGTAATTTTTGTTTCTCATTCCCTTCAAGGAAGGTTCCTTGATGCTGGTGAGGGGATCTTGATCTAGGGAATTTGATCTGTGCTCCAGTTCTCTGAATTAAACCTGAATACTTTCCACATCCCCCCACAGGCGCTGTATAATCCTACGGGTTTAGCGCTTCACCCTAGATTATAATAACAATATTAAATGTTTCTCAATATTTTGAAAGCCTCCTTCTTTTCTATTTTAGTAATTTCAATATGTTTCTGAAAAATAATTCTCATAAAATCATCAAATCGCCAAGGAGTCTATTTGGCACAAGAGATTTGGGCAGAACTTGTTCCTTAAAACATTTTAAAAAGTTAAGTCGAATTTTAAGCTTGTGTGACTTGATCAGTTCAGAGGTAGAGGCAGTTCTGCATATTGTTATATCACCTGTTTACTGTGATGTTATTGCATCAATGGATACCACACGACTCTTCACAATGTTCTCGGTTAACTTTCCTAATCATATTTCTTTTGTTTCCCAGTTTTCCTCTGCACTGATCAAGTCACACAAGCTTAAAGTTCCACTTAACTTTAAAAAAAAAAGCTGTTTGTAAGAGCAAGTTCTGTCCATATCTACCGGATCTTTATTGGTTGATCAAGACTTATAAACCAGGGAATCCATTTAGTCTTATTATAAGTTCAGTAGGCTGGGCAGTATATAACCTATCTAACTGGTTGTTAAACTTTTAACTCCTATGGTTGGTAGGATAACGGATACGCGTGTTGAAAGTAATGTTGACCTTACTAAAAGGGTCCAGAAATTGTGACCTTTGATGTTACAGCCCTGTTTACCAGTGTCCCTGTCCCAGAATTACTTACGTACCTTTGAAGTGGAACTAGAAAACTTCTCCTTGCCCTATCCCACGAATATAATTATTAAACTTTGTGTTACGGATTGCAAGTTTGCGTTTGAAAACTCTAGGGCATGGCTATGGGGAATCCCTTCAGCCCCTTCCTCAGCAACCTGTACATGGAATTCTATGAGAATAGACTCCTTGAAGATATTCTCCCAAATAAAGCTACGTGGATCAGATGTGTAGATGATGTTGTTTGCCTTTAGCATAAAGATCACAACCTACCTACCTAGACTCAATGGTCTGGTACTTTCCATTAAGTTCACAATAAAGCATAAAATAGATAGCAATCTACCCTTCCTAGATGTTTTAATACATTGCGTCGACAGAAGATTCAAAATAAAGTTTACAGGAAGACCACAATCATGAATCTAGGGTTAAAAGGAATGTTTTCCTTACAATGTTTCTGAGAACTTTGCGTATCTGCAGTCCTGCGTATTTAGAAGATGAAATCAACAGGAAGTTGCAGAAGTTCGTGGATGAGTTTGGTAGGGTATGTAAAAGAAGAAAATTAAGAGAATATAGGAAAGAGTAAGGTGATAAGGATAACAAAAAAATTAGGTGACGAAAGATTGGATATCAGATTGGGTGGAGAGAGTATGGAGGAGGTGAATGTATTCAGATATTTAGGAGTGGACCAGGATACTGACTATGTTGCAAAAGCCAAGTAACAGGCTGGATGCTAGAAGGGCTATCATTTCTAGTGTTCACTGGAGATGTCTATTTCTAATAGATATCGCGTCTTTTTGTAACAAGGGATAAGTAACAATACCAAAGGAGGTACCTGTAAGAAATTGTCTGATTTATTTTAGGTATCCCTGAAGAGGGACTTTTAAGATAATGTTTTATTTATTCTTCCTACAACTTTTCTATTGTATGTCAATCATCATTAGAGAAATTCTCATCCAGTTGGCTTCAAATTTTCAAAGCTTGTGTTTGTTAAAGAGGACTAAATTCTTGGAACAATCAACAAACTCACGTGCACTATAACCAAAGTTGTTGAACCTATTCCGTAGCTCGGTTGGTAGCGCAATCAGCTCATACATTGAGTGTCCGTGGTTCGATCTCCGGTACGGGAGGCAACGTTGGGCGTGTTTCCTTTCACATACTATCTATGTTCACCTAACAGCAAGTAGGTACCTGGGTGTTAGCCCGTTTCTTAATGACAGACTCCTCTGATCGGCTTCAAAAATTTCAGCACTGATGTTTAATACTTTGTAGTAAGTTGGTATATTTAATAGAGTGAAGAGATCCCATTTTGTCATTTTAATTCCGAAATGGTATAGTAATTTTCTGTACGTTGTTGCATTATTTTACCTTGATGCTGGTGAGGGGCTCTTGATAGAAGGAACTGGAATTTTGTTCCACTGGAACGCGCATGAATGTCTCCCACTTCACAGCCGCTGTATGACCCATACGCATTTAGCACTTTAATTTGGTAGGATTTTGTAGGATTGGGTGGTCCTGTGAGTTAGAGCGTCGTGAATTTTCGCTCACCACGAGGCGGGCTAAAACGACACGGGTTTGGGCCGCCTTCTAGTCGCAGTGTTGTTATTGATAAAATACTAATTATTCGTGGTTAAAATAATATATAAATATATATGTATATATATATATATATATATATATATATATATATATATATATATATATATATATATATACGTATATTTATATATTTTTCAACTGTCTTTGCAGAGGCGCTCAGATATGACAGATAAGAATAAGTCCCTCCCAACTGTCACTATCCCAGACCCCTCCTTTAAAGTGCAGGCATTGTACTTCACATTTCCAGGACTCAAGTCCAACTAATCATTTAACTGGTTTCCCTGAATCCCTTCACAAAATATTACCCTGCTCACACTCCAACAGCTCGTCAGGTCCCAAAAACCATTTGTCTCCATTCTCTCCTATCTAACACGCTCACACATGCTTGCTGGAAGTCCAAGCCCCTCGCCCACAAAACCTCCTTTACCCCCTCCCTCCAACCATTTCTAGGACGACCCCTACCCCGCCTTCCTTCCCCTACAGATTTATACGCTCTCCAAGTCATTCTACTTTGATCCATTCACTCTAAATGACCAAACTACCTCAACAAACCCTCTTCAGCCCTCTGACTAATACTTTTAGTAACTCCACACCTCCTACTAATTTCCACACTCCGAATTTTCTGCATAATATTTACACCACACATTGCCCTTAGACAGGACATCTCCACTGCCTCCAGCCGCCTCCTCGCTGCAGCATTTGCAACCCATGCTTCACACCCACTACACTTTCGTACATTCCCTTCTTTGCCTCCATGGATAACGTTTTTTGTCTCCACAGATACCTCAACGCACCACTCACCATTTTGTCTTCATCAATACTATGGTTAACCTCATCCTTCATAAACAAATCCGCTGACAAGTCAACTCCCAAATATCTGAAAACATTCACTTCTTTCATAATCCCTCTCTCCAATGTGATATCCATTTTTTTATTTAAATCATTTGATACCCTCATCACCTTACTCTTATCTATGTTCACTTTCAACATTCTACTTTTACTCGTCCACTAACCTTAGCAACTTTCTTTGGAATCTCCCATAAGCACAGTATCATCAGCAAAAAGTAACTGTGTCAACTCCCATTTTGCATTTGATTCCCCATAATTTAATCCCACCCCTCTCCCCAACACCCTAGCATTTACTTCTTTTACAACCCCATCTATAAATATATTAAACACCCATTATGACATCAAACATCCCTGTATAAGACCTAATTTTACTGGGAAGTAATCTCCCTCTCTCCTACACACCCTAACCTGAGCCTCACTATCCTCATAAAAACTCTTTACAGCATTCAATAACTTACTACCTATTCCATCCACTTGCATCATTTGCCACATTGCTACTCTATCCCCTCTATCATATGCCTTTTCTAAATCCATAAATGCAATGAAAACTTCCCTATCTACTCTCTGTCTAACTTCTAATTCATTCAATAATAACTCTACTGTACACTTTACCTGGTTTTCTCAGTAAACTTATTCCTCTATAATTCTTACACTCTCTTTCATCCCCCTTCCCTTTATATAAAGGAACTATACATGTTCTCTGCCAATTCCTAGGTACCTTCCCCTCTTTCATACATTTATTAAACAAAAATACCAACCTCTCCAACACTATATCCTCCCCTGTCATGATCCTGTTAGTTCCAGAATGAAAGGGGGTAAACCCCTTTCATTCTACGTAATGCCTCACGCACCTCCCCCACACTCACATCCTGCTCTTCTTCACTCCTAAACGATGTTATACCTCCCTGGCCAGTGCATGAAATTACCGCCTCCCTTTTTTCATCGACATTTAAAAATTCCTTAAAATATTCCCACCATCTACCCAATACCTCCAGCTCCCCATCTACTAACTCCCCTACTCTGTTTTTAACTGACAATTTTTTTTCTTATTTTCTGCAAAATTTCTTGACAGAGCCTCTCCCATTCTTTCATCTGCTCTCCTTTAGCACTCTCTCATCACAATCTTCACCTTGCTTTTACTCTCCATATACTCTGTTCTTCTATTAACACTTATCTTCTGTAAAAACCTCTCGTAAGCTACCTTTTTCTCTTTTATCACACCCTTTACTTCTTCATTCCACCACTCACTCTTTCCTCCTGCACCCACCCTTCTATAGCCACAAACTTCTGCCCCACATTCTAATACTGCATTTTTAAAACTATCCGAACCCTCTTCAACCCCCCCACTACTCATACTTGCACAAGCCCACCTTTCTGCCAATAGTTGCTTATATCTCACCCTATTTTCATCCTCCCTTAGTTTATACACTTTTACCTCTCTCTTGCTGTTGCCATTTTCTTTTTGTCCCATCTACCTTTTACTCTAACTGTAGCTACAACTACATAATGATCCAATATATCCATTTCTGCTCTATAAACATGTACATCCTGAAGCCTACCCATCAACCTTTTATCCACCAATACATATAATCATTACGTGCTATATCATTCCTTGTATACTTATTTATCCTCTTTTTATAAAATATGTATTACTTATTACCAAGCCTCTTTCTACACATAGCTCAATTACATTTACCCCTGGCACCCAAAATTTACCTACTACTTCCTCCACAACATTTTTACCCACTTTAGCTTTAAGATCCCAAACACAAGTACTCTCTCACTTGGTTCAAAACTCTCCA
Organism: Cherax destructor; assembly: GCA_009830355.1. Classification (NCBI taxonomy): domain Eukaryota; kingdom Metazoa; phylum Arthropoda; class Malacostraca; order Decapoda; family Parastacidae; genus Cherax; species Cherax destructor. The sequence continues at coordinate 1,592 of WNWK01007682.1, read as the reverse complement.
AGCACTCACTCAACATTTCCCAAAATCTCTCTCTCTCTCTTCTACACTTCTCTATTCTCCAGGTGTATAAACACTTACTATAACCCACTTTTCACATCCAACCTTTATTTTACTCCACATAATCCTTGAAGTTATACATTTATATTAAGAACATAAGAAGAACATAAGAAAGAAGGAACACTGCAGCAGGCCTACTAGCCCTTGCGAGGTAGGTCACGTCTCCAACCGAATAAAGCCAATGCCCCGACCCAGCCAGGTCAAGTTACATTCACTTAAGGAAGGAGCACAGCATTTGACCTAGTAGCACAAGCTGGTCAGGACCAACTCACACCCACCCGCACCCACTCATATATTTATCTAGCGGACCACCTGGATTTAACCCTCCCCAGGTAAACTCCAGGTAGTCAGGTCACTTCCACTTAAGGAATTAGTATGGCATCTGACTTAGTAGCACAAGCTAGTCAGGTCCAACTCACACCCACCCACACCCACTCATGTATTTATCTAACCTATTTTTAAAACTACACAACGTCCCAGCCCTTATGACGGTACTCGGGAGTTTGTTCCACTCATCCACAACTCTATTACCAAACCAGTGCTTTCCTATATCCTTCCTGAATCTGAACTTTTCCAACTTGAAACCATTGCTGCGAGTCCTGTCTTAGCAGGATATTTTCAGCACGCTATTTACATCCCCTTTATTTATTCATATTTTCCATTTATACACCTCAGTCATATCCCCCCTAATTCTACGCCTTTCTAGAGAGTGCAGATTCAGGGCCCTCAGTCTATCCTCATAGGGAAGATTTCTGATACATGGCATCAACTTTGTCATCCTCCTCTGTACGTTTTCCAGTGCATTTATATCCATTCTGTAATACGGTGACCAGAACTGCGCAACATATTCTAAATGAGGCCTAACCAATGATATATAGAGTTGAAGAACAACCTGAGGACTTCTATTATTTATACTTCTTGATATGAATCCAAGGATTCTGTTAGCTTTATTGCGAACACTTATGCACTGTCTTGGTTTCAGATTACTACTAACCAGAACTCCTAAATCCTTCTCGCAATCATAAGATTGTATTAAGATCTACATTATTCAGTTTATATGTGGCATAGTTATTGTCCTGCCCAACATTTAGAACTTTGCATTTGTCTACTTTAAACTGCATCTGCCACTTCTCCGACCACTGCATCAGTCTATTCAAATCATCCTAGAGTGTTCTAATGTCCTCATTAGAATGAATTGGATGGCCTATTTTGGTGTCATCAGCAAATTTGCTTATGTTGCTATTTATTTCCTCATCTATGTCGTTTATGTAAATTGTAAACAACAGGGGGCCCAAAGCTGACCCCTGTGGAACACCGCTTGAGACGGGCCCCCATTCTGATTTCTCTCCATTTATGCAAACTCTCTGCCGCCTATTTGTCAACCATGCCTCTACCCAGGAAATAATTTCTCCTCCTATTCCGTGTGCCTTAAGTTTCCTAAGTAGCCTTTGATGTGGAACTTTATCGAAAGCCTTACTGAAGTCCATATACACAATATCATATTCATTACCATGATCTACCTCCTCAAACACCTT